>PVIH01004771.1:0-134439 GCA_004025045.1 Sigmodon hispidus | reverse complement strand
CAGGTGGCCTTGGCAAATGGAACCACACCTGCCTAGAACCAATCCACAGGTTTTGATCTTCCGTGGAGACAAAAGAAGAAACTCTTTTCCCAAGTAACATATTCTTATAAACAGATTTCAAAGTCAGGATATCTTTAAAATATATGCATTTGTTTGACTTAGCAGCCTTAGTAATCAGTTGTCTCTCTGCAGTTAGCTCATTAAAAGTTAAACAATTACAAGAAAATGCAATAACCAAAATCCAGACTCCCTGTTTATCTGCCATCTTTATGTGGCTTTTTTATCTTTATTTCCTTCCCCGTTTAGAGGTTTTGAGAGTCTAAATCTGTTTTATTAGGAATTCTAAATCATTTTTCAACTCAAAGAGCTTTTAAAATGTTGCTATCACTTTAAATGCTGACTCCGCCCCTCTTGGCTGCTTTTCAATATGCTGTAGGAACCCACGAATCTCTCCCACTGCTAGCAAGCAGAGCAGACTCAGAAAAACCTTAATGAAGCAGCTCCTTAAGAGCCAAAAAAAATTGGATGTGAGGTTGAAGACCCCATCCTTGTATAACCTTTAATTCCTACCTTAAAAATCTTCTCGGAGCCCTTACCAAACAGCCCCAGCTTTGCTAATGCTTTTACTTTCACTTTGAGCTCAAGTTTGCAACTGCTGTTGCTTTCACTTTAAGCTCAAGGTTGCCGTGCATCCACAGCTACAGAGGTTACACTCACTCGTCAGTGAGCTCCCTCTTCTCCGCCTTATCTACAGGTCGGAGCTACCCGCTTTAATTGCGGATCCCAATTTACCTGGGACTTACCGGTCGACCCCCCGACTGCAAAAAGTTCTGATGCCTGAAGCTCGCAGGAGTTGCTTCTCCCGTACGGGCCACCACTTGTCGTGCGCAACCTTGCCAGCAAGGAAAGCGCAACACCCAGGATCTTCTTTGAGCAGTTTATTCGGGACCTTTACAATTGTTCTCTCTTTGTCCTTCTCCTGCTTCTCCTTCCTCTTCCCCGGAAAACCCCGCCCACTGACTAGAAACTCTCAGGGCATCCAATCCCAATAAGCCATGTGGGCACAGCTCATAGGTCCACATATGCAACAGCAAACCACGCCCCAGGCTCAAGCCAAATAAGGAGTTGTTTATCAAAAGAGAGCACTCACCCACAGGGGGGTGGGTGGAGGCCGGAAATCAGCACCATCTCTAGGGCGCAGCAGCAGGCAGCTCTCTACATCACCACACTCCTACCATGATGACAATGGACTAAGCATCTGACACTGTGAGCAAGCACCCAGTTAAAGGCTTTCTTTCATAAGAGTTGCCTTGGTCATGGTGTCCTTTCCCAACAATAAAACAATGATTAGACAGAAGTTGGTACCAGAGAGTGGAGAGTTGTGACAGGTCTTACCATGCTGTTTGTTGGCAAAATGTAGGTTTGGGGGCTTTGGATTAGGAAAGCAGCTGAACACGTAGAAACATGGGATATAGTGATGCCAAGAGCAATGTAAATTCTGAAGGCCCAGTTCAAGAAGTTTCAAAGGGGAAGAATATTACTAAGTGGTCTAGAGACCCTTCTTGTAATGTTTTGTCAAAGAATATAGCTGCTTTCTGCTCCTGTCTTAAAAATCTACCTGAGGCTAAACTGAAAATTTTGGGATTAATGGAGTTGGCAGAGGAGATTTCAAGACATCTTAGTATTGACTATGTCCTGTAGTGTAGTTGTATGTTTCTGGCTCAGCCTAGCCCCAAGGTCCAGACCAGCAATTCCAAATAATCACACACAGGCTTATATTATTTTTATGCTAATTGACCAAGGGCCCAGGCGTATAACTTGCTAGCTCTTTAGTCTTAAACTAACCCATCTTTCTTATCCTGTTAGGCTGTGCGGCTCAGTACCTTTTCTTAGAGCAGCATTTCAGTTTCAGCATTTCAGTTTCTTTCCTCTGTGTCTGCTGCTGTCTCCTCCTCATGCCTCTGTCACACCCACCCCTGTGGCATCTCTCTCTGGAGTCTGTATTGTCTGGCATCTGTCTCTGTCCTTGCTGCCTGTACTCAGATTTTTCTTAGCCTGGTAGCCCTGCCCACACTTCCTGTCTGCCTTTTGGCTAATCAGCTTTTATTAAACCCATAGGCAGGACAATTATTTAAAATGTAACACATAATCCACTCCAGGCCCTTATGGATATTTCAATAAATTCTAAACCAGTGCTTCTGGAAGACTTCCTTGTTGTGGGAACTCTCATTGCTGGTGTGAATGTCAAGTGCACACCCATATCTAAGCAGATGCTTCAGTGTGTAATCAGAAGCACCAGATATTGAGAGTGGTGCCTTCTGTGATGGGTCTTAGCACAAAGGCCATCAGTACACAGCTGTACTGTAAAGGCGAGTAAAGTTAGTCCTGTTACATAATCAAAGTGCTGAAGCTTCCCAGAAGAGCTGCCTGCAGCTAGTAGACACCGTAGAGGACACATAGCCAACCAGCTCCAGGACAGGGGTCAGCAAACTTTGTGTGTACAGGGCATAAATCTTTACAACAACCACTAAGCTCTGCCATATGGAGAGAGATAGACACAAACACCTTAAGTAAAGGCCAGTGGTCATATCCAGCAGGGACAGGCCAGACCTGGGCAGTGGGCTAGTATTTGCACGGCTTTCCAGCGGGTCTTTTCATGTCTAAAGTCACCAGTGTTTCAAAACTAGTTGAAGCCAATAAATCCTCCCTATTCCTTTGCTTTGGCAGTGATCATAATCCCAATTAGGATGATCACTGTTCTGATCTCCAGCTCTGGCTTAGGGTGCTAGACCATTTCCTCCACTCCTCTTGCTGACTTCTGGCTCCTGTGTGTGTATCGGCCTCCCCTCTTCAAGTGTTTCTGCTTATTTGCCAGTGTAGGAAGTATGCAGGGACATGAGGTTACCTTCCACAGGGGCCAACATGGACTGCCGATGGACTTGGAATCCTCAATGAAGACAGGAGAAATTGTCAGATGGCTAAGGGCAATCTGGCAAGCAGGTGGAAAGGCAATATAAGCATGTGGCCTCCTGGGTCTAGAGAAAGCCTTTATGTTAGCCTCCCAGGTCATGAATCTCCTCAGGCCCCTGGCAGTCTCAGGTGGGAGCAGCAGCAGAGTGCTTGAACCCCAACAGGTGTAAGTCTGATGGCCCCGGTACTGGCTGAGCTCCAGACCAGGCTTTTGCCCAGTCCTGTAAAGGGAATCAGCCTCAAATGACATCTCAGGGCTTCCAAATGCCATTCCCTGGCCAAAGGGTCATTTTAGCACCCAACTTCTTAAACTATGGGTCACGACCCACTGGGAGTCATGTAACTGAATGTGGAGATTACAACTTTGACAGCTGCCACAGGTCTCAGGCAATGACCAAAACCAAGCATGGGATGAATCTGAGATGTTTCTGGCAGTGCTCATCCATGCAATCCATTTTTACTGTGCATACAAAGTGTTCTACTATTATATAGTGCAGAACAGTTTGATCGCAAAAGACAAGGGTTCTTGTCATTTCCTGTCATTTTTCAGTATGTGACATCAAGTCACACTGACTTCGAGTTGTGTGTTAGAATATTTGATTTTTAAAATTGCTGTTTCACTCACTGACTGGAGTTTTATCAAAAAAAAATAATAAAATCATTAGAATTAATTCTGACTTAAGATTAGGACAGAATTTCCTGATTTTTTCCTAAGCACACCTTTGCTGTGTTCAACTATGTACTTGTTGTGGTTTCAATATTGTTACTGCAATAAAATACCCTATGGGAAAAAGAGTTGACTTTGGCTCACAGCTCCATGTTATGGTCTGTCACGGAGGGGAAGCCAGGGTGGCAGAAAGTTCATGTAGCTGCTCTCATTACCGCCACAGTCAGGGCAGAGAGCAATGGACTGGTGTATCAGGCTAGTGCTCAGCTACACTTCCCACTTTCCTTCTTTCTATCCTCCTTTCTTCCTCTCTCTCTCTCTCTCTCTCTCTCTCTCTCTCTCTCTCTCTCTCTCTCTCTGGAGGGAGAGGTTTGAGACAGGGTTTCTCTGTGTAACAGCCCTAGCTGTCCTGGAACTTGCTCTGTAGACCAGGCTGACCTCAAACATACAGAGAGCCTGCTGCCTCTGCCTCCCAAGTGCTGGGATTAAAGGTGCGCCACCACCACCCGGCTCTTTCACATTCCCCTTAAGGTTTGTTTTTATTTTGTGTGTGTACATGAGTGCATTCATGGAGTGGACGTAAGATGAGAAACGACCGAGGAAAGTACAAGATGCCAGGAGGATCTGGACTCATTCGAGAATGGTATCCCCAGTTCCAGGGGATCTAGTGCCCTCTTTTGGTATCCTTTTGTTGGTTGCTCACTGGGGCATTTAATTTATGATGGGGGAAGCATGCTTGGCTCTTGGCCTCCCTAGAAAATGTCCCCTGCCCTGAGATGGAGTCTCTTGTGTTTCTTTGGGGTTCTCTCTGCTTGTGGGATATAGAAGCAGTCTGCCTACAATGTCAAAGCACCTCTGAATCCTCCTTCCCATAGCTAACCCATCCCCCTGTAGAGTATTCTCTGCTGCCATTATAAGGGATATTCTGAGGGAGTGATTTTTTTTCCTCTCTGAAATGCATTTTGTAATGGCTACCCTGGTGACTTAGGATGGCAGTGCTCTGAGTCTCTAGGACACTCTTTAGCTAAAGGTCTTTCCCCTAGCAGCCAGCCCCCAAGGCTCTGTGCATGGGATGCTAGTGTTCAGCTTTGGCTTAAAGTTCTCTGAGGTGTCAGGAGAAGTGGAACAGGTAATCTGGACCTTCTAACAGGACCATAAGAACATTTGTATAAATTGTACGAAGGAAGAGGAGACAGGGGTCTGCAGCATGAAGCTATTTTCTTGTAAGTTCAATGATAACTAGGACTATTGGTAAAGTGAAGGTACCATGGTGGGGGCTGACCTAGGGCAGGGAGTAACCCTATAGCCAGGACCATTGAGCTTCTTAGCCTTCCAGTTCCCTGGCATTGAAGATGTGGATGTTTCCCTGAGTTTGTGGCCCTTCGGTCATTTGGAAAGTCCTATGCATCCCAGAATCACACTAACAGTAACAAGTCATGACATCTGAAGTGTGGTGGGGAGCATCATCCTATGGGGTCTGAGTTAGGGAGGGATATGAGGCCTTGAGGTGGTGCTTACCATACCAAGGCCTGCCTGGGTAATGAGAAATACCCACTGGTCTATTGTCCAGTACAATTACTGTGTCAAGGCTGGACAGAGGGAGCAGGTGTCTCTGCAGCCAGCAGCCTGCCACCTGGACTGTCCTTGGACTTTTGTCATCATGCCTCTCCACTCCTTCTCCATTTCTAGGAGATCAAACCAGACAGCAGAACCCATAGCTGCAGTGGAAGGCCCTGTACCTCATATCATGACAGAAGCCATATCATGTATCTCATGCATCAGCCAGCTGGTGATCAGGTCACATGTCAGGTTATGACACTGGGATGAGCAGGGCACTCTGGTTTCCCACCCACGGTCTGTTCTTTTGGGGATAAATATAGAACTGGGTGAAACAACAGACAGGGCTTGAGATAGGGTCAACATTATAGTCAGCAGGGGTGGGTGGCTGGAGAGATGACTTAGTAGTTAAGAGCACCTGCTGCTCTCTTGGAGGACCTGGGCTCAGCTCCCAGAACCCACTTGGTGGTTCACAACCATTTATCCAGTTCCAGGGGATCTAGTGCCCTCTTTTGGTCTCCTTCAACACCAGACCCACACATT
The DNA here is from genome assembly GCA_004025045.1 of Sigmodon hispidus. NCBI lineage: Eukaryota > Metazoa > Chordata > Mammalia > Rodentia > Cricetidae > Sigmodon > Sigmodon hispidus. The sequence goes on along the minus strand of PVIH01004771.1, from coordinate 128,702 downwards.
CAGTTGAAACAGTCATAATATTAAAAACCAAGTTGAAGTCATGGCTAAAGTTGTAAATTCATTAGGTTTAGCTTTGAATTCTGGGATAGTACTTCTCTGAGGATGTTCTGGAACCTGGCATGGACAGGGACCATGCCTATCCTGGCGACAGCAGTCCTAACCTGTGTAATTTTTTTTTTTATTTTTTTACTTTCATAAAGTAACTGGAACATTCTGCAAAAGCTTCAATTAGCATGCATTTCTTGGGAAACATTTGCTCAGCTACTGAGTGTCCTGGGGTGCCACATTCAAAATTCAACCTGCACATTCATTTTCAAATGCCTCAGTAGGAGGCCCTGGCATGAATTTTCATCAACATGGATCTCCAGATCTTCTCCACTGCCTATCCCAGGACACCTGAGTCAGGGGATATGATGGTATAAATGAGATATCCTCCATAGTCTTGGGTACTTGAGTGCTTGGTCCCAGGTGATGATGCTGTGGGAGCGGCTTAGGAGGCATGGCCTCTCTGGAGGAAGTATATCATTGAGCATGGGCTTTCATAGTTTAAAGAGCTCAGTCCACTCTGTTTCTTGCTTGATGTTTAAGGTGTGAGATCTCAGCTTCTTGCTGTGGCTGCCTGCTGCCTCCACTCTGCCATCATGTACTCTAACCATCTAAAACCATAAGCTCAGATATGTTATTTCTTCTACAAGTTGCCTTGGTCTGTTGTTTTATCATAGAAATAGACCATAGAAAAGCAGGAACAATTGTATCTTACATAGGCAACACATACCAGGCACAATCTCTTTGGAGACCCAGGATGTAGATGGGGATGTTTACTTTAGCTATAGATTTTATTTGCCTCCCAAAAACAATGTCACAACTGGCCTTTTGGGGCAAGGTTGGTCAGCAGGTTCACAGAATCACCTTCAGCCTTCCAAGTGCATCTCTTGAACAAGCTGAGAAGCTGTTCTACTCGAAAGAGAGGAGCCGAGCATGATAGGGTCTGCCCTCAGGTAGCATCACCTGGCCTGGAAAGGACCACAGAGGGAAAGGCAGGGACAGTGCTCTGGATAGGGTAACCCAGTATTCAGGATAAGAGTCCGTGTCTGGGGCCAGGTGTAGTGAAGGTCTAAGTTCTGATGTGATGTCCTCAGCTCCAGTGGTACTGGCTCCCACCACAGACATAGATCTCACAGCCTGCAGTATCATGTAGCCCAGGCTGGCCTTAAATTCAGTGACCTTCATATCTTTGCCTCTCCAATGCTAGGATTATAGGCATATGCCACCATCCTTGACATTGTCTTTGTATGTGTGTATATGTATACCTACATATGCACATGTTTTGTTTGTTTATTTGTTGAGATGGAGTCTTTCATTGATCTAGAACTCACTGAGCCCCAGAGACCTGTCTGTCTCTGCCTCCCTGGTGCTGAGAATTACAAGCACATGTCATACCTGCCAAATGCAGGTTCTAGGGGTTAAACTCAGGTCTCTATGTTTGTAATTCAAACACTTTAACCAGCCAATCTGGCTCCCCCAGATCCCTGGCATTAACTGTTAATTTCATCTTTTGTAACAATTCTTGTGAATTGAAATTGGAGGAAAATTTTCTATTGTGTGGGAAATAAATGTATTATTTCACAGTCCTGGAGGTCAGCATTTTCAGCTAGGTCTCATCAGGAACATGTTAAGGTATAAGCAAGATTACACTTCCTAGAATCCCACCCTTTGCCTCTTTCGGCTGCCTGTCTTCCCTGGCCACTTCCCATCCTGCAGGCTAGTGATGACCATTGGCCACCCCTTCATGTTACAGCCCTTTGGCCACAATATTTTCTCTCTCTTTCACTTTAAGAGATGTTGCGAAAGACATTACTGCATCCTCAATAATCCAAGATGACAGGTCATCCTAAAGTCAGTTAGCAGCTTTAATTCTGTCTGTAATCTTAAATCACTTTGCTATATAAGGTAACATACAGGCCCAGGGATTAGAATGCAGCTAACTGGGGCCGGGGATGGGGGGGTTATTCTGTCTACTGAGGGGGCTTTCCTGGCTATCATATTGTTATTGATCTCTAACTTAATTCCACTTTTATTAGACTACACCTTGTGCATTATCCCTGCCCCATACATTCATTACCATTCTCTGTGTGGCCCCCTTCATACTCTTGGAAAGAAAGTGCACTGTTCAGGGTAAGCGCCGGTTAGGTCACAGTGTTGGTGTGTCACATCCTCTGTGCTGTTACATCACTGTTTTGTTTTGTTTAAAAAAACATCTCTGAGCTGTCAAGACTGTCTGTTTTTGCTTTTTTAAATCGGGTACATTTACATTTATTATTATGCCTTCCTGATAAATGGTCCCTCTTTAGTTTATGAAGTATCTTTCATCTCTTTTAATGCCTGCTCTTGATGTATGTGCAGTCTGATATTCATGTAACCATTCCAAATATCTGCATCAATCATTTCCAGTTCATCCATCTCCAGCCTGCATCAGACTTAGAGACATAATCACAGCCAGCTCGCCAACTTCCGGGTTTTAACTTCTACTTGAGGTGAAACAATATGATATAGAATTCACTGCCTTTGACATTTGGAGGATAGGGGCTGGACTGAGGCAGGGTCTTGTTTAGCTCAGGTTGGCTCTGAATTCACTCTACAGCCAAGGTTGGCTTGAGCTCCTGATCCTCCTGCCTCCAATTCCAAAGTGATGGAATTGCAGGTGTACACCACCACACCCAGCCAGCTTTGCCATTTCTAAATGCTCGGTCCATTGGTTTCAACTCCATTTACATTGCTTGAGAATGTCGTCATCTTACAGATTCTATGCACACCAGAAAACAACTCCTGAGCTCAGAGAACTTTGAGCAGAAACATGAACTATGAGAGAAGAAAGACTTTGGAAGAGGTTGAGGACGACAGAGTCAATCCTATGGTGAAGAGTCAGGACAACTGTGGGCAAACTCACCTGTGAGGCTGCCAGAGAAGCGGCAGTCACACACTTACCTAGGTGGCTAAGCATCTGGACTACCTCACAGTGCTCTGAAGGCAGGGCATCGTCAAGGTCAATGTAGAGGTTTCCCATCTGGTTTGCAGGTGATCACTTTCCTGCTGTGTCCTCTTAATGTCACCCCTGGGTTTTATTCTCTGTTCTAACACCTTTTATAAAAGTAATATTATCATTCATATGGAATTGGGTCCCCTCCACCAATCTCATTTAACCTTTATTGCCTTCAAAGACCTTATCTCAAAATGGCCACAATGTGATGAATTTGGGACTTTCATGGGAAATCCAGGGGAACACCATTCAGCCCCATGTTTCTGTCACAGGCTGTGGACAGAAGAGCTGCTCTATGATTTGTGTTGTGGAAGTCAGGTGGCCCCCTCTCAGGCTTGGTCACTGGCTATCACTGTATCACTTGACCTTCCCTACAACCCATGTGACACCCGCTGTGGCTTCTGTTTTGCATATGTGGAATTAATCTCAAATATCTCAGCTAGGGGATGACTGGACCTTCCCATGCCTACTGTTTCCTCCACAGTGTCTGGTATTTGGTAACTCAGGGTTAACATTTCTAGATTTTTTTAAAGATTAATTTAGTTATTTACTGTGGTGCATGTGCATGTGTGTATGCATGCATGCTAAGGTGCGCACTGGGGATGGCAGAGAATGATTTGCAGAAGCTGGTTCTCTCTTTCCACCATGCGGGTCTAAGTTTAGAACTCAGGTCCCCAGGCTTGGTGACAAACACTTTTACTTCCTGAGCCATTTGCTTGGCACTAGCATCCATTTTGCTTTTGCTCCAGCTTGATTCTGCTTGAGAAGCCCAACAGCTCATGCACTAATTCAAGTTGCCATGCATGATGCTCTAAACAACAGAAACACATCTTTTCCCCAGTTTCAGAGACTGAGAGTCTAAAGCCAGGTGCCTGAGATTCAAGTTCTGGTGAGGATCCCTTCTGACCTGTAGTTGCTGCCTTCTTGATGGTGTACAGGGGAGAGTCACTGAGTAAGCTTCTCATGATACATCTTCTAGTGACATAGCTCCTTGCCATGTCAAGGCCAATCCTAGTAACCTCAGCTGATCTTAATTACTTCCTGCTAGGCCCCACCTCCAAACATGGTTCCTCTGGGAACTAGGCACCAGTGAATAGGGATGATGCAATTTAATTCATTGTAGCCCCTGTTTCTCCTACACTGTGATGAGGAAACTGGAGCTCAGGAAAATGCAGACACTGAGCTAGAGAATAAAAATGCTATCTGTCTCTTCCTATGCCTGGGCTGTCTTGCCAGAAATCTGGTTGGGGGTCTTGAACCCTGTTCTTCTAAGCTACTCACAAGCTCAGTGCTTGATACACCCATGTCAGGACAATGCCATAGTGACTGAGGTTTATAACCCAGAGGTTCTGTGGTCCACCAGAGGCTCAGTGTTTGTTCCTGCCATTGCCAAAAGCCTGACCCAGAAGCAGCTCTTTTTCGGGTCTCCCAGGCACTCTGAGAACATCACCTCTCACAGGCTGCTGAGGAGCAGAATGGCTTCTGAGTGCCCTGAGATTGAGGGAGAAGCCCATGTGACTCTGTGGCAGTCTCTTGTGATAGGTGAACTGGTCAGGCAGCAGCCCACTGATGAGCCTGGGCTGCTTTTTCTTCAGCAGGGTCTGGAGACTGTGGCTTAGTCTGACCTGGGTCTGCAGTGTCTCCCACTGGTGAGTCCTCTCTCCATGCTCAAAGAAAATGTTCCACATTGCTATGTTCCATGTGGAATAGGGCTGGATTTTTTGAAGTGCAGACACAAGAATGAGGTGATGCCTGCAAGAGGCAAATTGGAACATTCTAGAAAGTTTGGCTTCCATGCCAAAGCACAGATGGTATCAAAAAGAGTTCCTGTCATCACCAGACCCAGAGATGGAACCATGAGGCTGAAGCACAGGGGCAGGTGTGTGAGCAAAGAGGATTCATGACTTTCAAAGTCCCCAGTATGAGAGGTGATTTGGTGGCAGGTACATGCTAAGGGACATTTGAGCTGAGCACTGCTTCCTCCCCCAACTGCACAAGACACAGCTCACCTCACCATTCCACCTTTCACTGCCATCCCCATGTTGTGAGGGGATTGGGCATCAGCTCCTAGGAGAAATAGTTAAAGAGAGAGGTACCATTTGTAGACGTGTACTCTCCTGGAAGAATAGAGGGACACATGAGCTTCTTGGCATCAGGTGACTATAGCTCTCAGTGTGTAGCAAAGGGTACAGTCACAACAGGAAGATGTGCAATTACAAAGACAAAAATACCCCAAGGAAATCAACACGGGACTTATTAATATAGGACCCATAGGTGACAACTGTCAGACCGTCGGTCAACAAGGGGCCTCGTGTCTGCATGATCCCAGCTAACCCATCATGATCTTTATGAAGTGTCCTTCTGGGGGGTCCGGATCTTCAAATACGAGGGGAGACCCTTCCCTTTTATTAGCAGCTAAGCTCTTTATATACTTTTACTATATTGAAGCAGGTTAGAAGTCTAAGCTTTATTGTCTTATGTTATTGGAAATCCAGATTCCGGCAGGCTTCTCCCTCAGGTCAAGCTTTGTCTGCGAATATATTCTCATTTTTCCATGTACAGAGACCGTCTGGAGAGAGGCAGAAAAGATTATGACTGTAATATACTTAAATCCAATTTATTTGCCTGACCAGAAACTTCCACTCTTCACGATTGCTTCCTACCCAAGATGCTGTCTTTAATTCTTTCATGATACGGAGAAATGTGTGTAGGCTGCTTCCAGCAGATCCAAGTACTCAGAGCACTGTGGATCCCACTGTGACTGAGCCAAAGGGTGGCAGGTGAGTATGTGAGTTTCCATTCAGAACTTTCCACTTACTCCTGAGGCCACACTTGTCTCCTGGAAGAAAAATAGGGTAACTGAGGCTCAGTTCTTTTCTCTAGAAAGTTCTTTGCCTGCCTGGTTTCTGTCATGGCCATTTACCTGCCTCATTTGATGCAGGCACATCTTTATCAGTGGTTACCCTGTCCCTGTGTGGTGCTGGCCTGGGCCAGGGTGGCTCTGGCCTCACATTTAGGGGCTTTATAAGCTTGTGCTAACATTTACTCCAAGCCTTTCATCTGGATGCAAGCTCACAGCCTTGCTTTAGAGGAGATGATTTTGTAAATTATCTTAATTGGTGTTTGTTTATTTTAAATGATGGGCCACAAAGACACCAGCTGGACAGATGAAGGGGTGTGGGCAGGGCTGCCTGGAGAGTGTCCAGTTGTGCCCAAGTCCTGACACCCATCCTGGCCAAGAGATGTCTAGTATCAGCCTTGGACTGTGTAGTAAATGAATTTAGGATTATAACAGCCTTCCTGATTATCTGTGGACCTCACCTACAGCCACATCAGTATACTATGTAACGCACACATTAAGTGCCAATTGTGTACACTTCCCTGCTATTCTAGAAGGGGATGAGACAGAAAGGGCAAGTAGCCATGAATAAATAAGTGGTGGGTTCTGAATGTGGAGCAGGGCCATAGGGCCCTGGACAGGGCCCCAGCTGCAGGGAAACAAGGTCACTGAGATGCTGTGTAATGTGACCAACTCAACCTCCCACATCCCAAGAAACCCTCCATTTTAGACAAACTGGAACAGGTAATATCTACAGCAGCCAAAAGTTGGCATAGTCTTGGCATCACTGATGCTCTGGGTGCCAGGGCCCAAAAAAACCAAGCCAAGAGGACATGTACAGACCCCAAGCAAGATATGTATTACAAAGAGTTTTAATCTGAGATTGTGAAGGCTGAGAAGCCCCCCAGGTCTCTGAGCTAGAGGCCCGGGCACAAGTATAAATTCAATCTTGCTCAAGCTGTACAGCCTGACACTCAGGGAGCCAATGCAGAGGTCTCAGTCTGAATCAGAAAGTGGAAGGACAGGAGAATCAGTAAGTGAGACTAGAGAGATGGACATCTCAGCTTCGGCAGGGAGCAAAGGTTCCTGTCCTCCGCCTCCTGTACTAATCAGGACCTTAGTAAACTGGATGACTCATTGGAAGGTGGATCCACTTAGACTATTGATCAAATATCTCTTCAAGAAACATTTCTACATGCCCCCCACACACAAATAACACTTCCCAAGCTACCTATACAGCCTTTAGCCCAGTCTAGTTGACAGAAAGTTCAGCATCATCAATCATCTTGGTCTTGGCTCTGTATCCTCTGTATGCCACAGGAGACAGCAATGGATCCCCATTACTGGAAACCTTTGTCTTCTTGATGAGACTTTGAAGATCTCTAAAGAAAGCATGGTGGGTGACCAGTGATGGCCTGAGAATCAAGATTGCTGCTCTTTGGAGATGTGGTGAACTGCACAGCATAGCACAAGGTTGGGGATGAGAAATGGTTTGCCCGGGAGCTCCAGTCTATTGTATTTTAGTCTCTGAGGACCCAGGATAGGGTTCCCATCCCCTGGCATGCTCCCTCTCATGGGGTAAGCACAAGGGGAACACCAGGAGCTGGACCAGGCAAGTTGGGCTTAGTGCTACTGCCTCCTCAAGGAAACATGGCATCATGAAGTAGGATGTATCAAGGGCAAGGATTTCACCAGGCATGGTAGCACACACCTTGAGTTCCAGCACTTGGAGGGCAGAGTGCTGTGAGTTTGAAGCCAGCCTGGTCTATATAACAGCTTGTAGGCTAGCCAAGAATACACAGTGAAACCCTGCCTTAAAAAAAAGAAAGAAAACAATGGGGATTTTGTGATTCTGTCTGTTTCATGCTGATGAATGGCAGCAGAGAATGTATTAAACATCTTCACCATCACTTAGTACTTATACGTTTTCAAAGTTTTGCTACCTTAACAGTAAGCTGCTCAAATCCTGTGTATTTCATTTTTAGCCCAAAAAGTTTAACAACTTTTGATTTAGGAATAAACAAAACAAAAATGAAAACCCAAAACCGAAACAAAGCAAAAAACTAAGAGCAACACAAGTATTTCTCTATAGGATGCCAGCCACATAGAATATAGTGTATCTGTTCAGTGTACATGACTCACAATAACTAGCTGCTTCTAGGGCAGAAGCAGAAAAATACAGGATGTTGTTTATAATTCTAATGAGTTGTGTGCGTAAACATGCAAACATTCATGTACTCACTTCTACATCTATAGATGTACACACATTTATGTGCACAATCACAGACACACAACACACATGAAACCATATGCACATATTCATAAATGGACACAAATACAAATAATGTATATATTCATGTATACATGTGTGTACACACACATGCACATACTCAGGTGTACACTCATGTACACATCTGCAGGCTGAGTGCCACAAGTGTATAGTGGGCTGTGCCTGTCTGTGTAGAGGTGGCTAGTGTCTTTGGTTTTCAGGGCTGGGTTGCAGTCCATACTAAGGACATACCAACATACACAACCAGCATGTGTATGTTGTTATGTAAATGGAAAGATAATTTTGCAAATGCTAAGTGCTTTGGCACAACAGACATAATTAAATTACTCAGTTAAGAAAATGTATGGGGGGGTGCTGAAGAGATAGCTCAGGGGTTAACAGCATTGGCTGTCCTTCCAGAGGTTCTGAGTTCAATTCCCAGCAACCACATGGTGGCTCACAACCATCTGTAATGAGATATGGTGCCCTCTTCTGGCCTGAAGACATTCATGCAGGCAGAACACAGTATATACAATAAACAAATAAATCTAAGAGAAAAAGAAAGAAAAAAAGAAAAGAAGGAAGGAAGAAAACATATCAGACAATAAAACCCTGCTAATTTGATTGCATTCATGCTCCCAGAAGATTTATACAGATGAGTTCCTTCAGCTTGCTTTTCCGTTAGAAACCATGCTTGAAATGCAGGGAGGTTTTCTAGAATACTCTTTGACTCTGACAACTAGATGACATTTGAGCAGAACCCTGCCTGGAACCCCTGAGCCACTCAAGCCTCACACCCAGCCCCAAGCCCCCTCCCCCGGTCTCCCTTCTGAGGCTGCTCTTCACAGCAGAAATCCAGCCTCATATCTCTGTGTGTCCCTTCCTCATTCTGAGACCCATAGCTGCTCAAAGCCGCCAGCACTTCTGAAAGTCCATCTAATGCCAAGAGGAGCAGGAGAGCAACTCCTGGGGGGGATGGGTGGCATGGCTTGTGAATAGAAATGAACTGGGTATGTGTGGGGATATGTTACATATTTAATAAAACCTGGAATATCAAGACATCAACCCACAGTCAAACTAGGCAGAGGTAGCTCTGGGAGTTCCAGGGATAACAGAGCAGTGGTAACTCACACAGCATGGGGATCCAGAGAATCTCTGTGAGTACAAGGCCAAACAGCTGGGCTTCAATGGCACACACCTTTAATCCTAGCACAGGGAAAGCCAGAAGTGGTGACCTATGCCTTTAATCCCATAACTCCAGAGGCAGAGATCTGTCTGTGTTTCTGTGAGTTCAAGGCTGACTACCAATTAGAGTAGCTCAGGACTTTAATCCTAACCTGGATGGGATGCAGCTGGGTGAAGAAGGTATTTAAGGCAGGCTTAGGGCATCAGCAGGCATTAGAAGTGACCAGGAGCAAGGGTGAGGAAGCCGGAAGACAGATGGGTGAGATTTGACTGTGGTGTTTCTCTCTTAGATATTTCAGCCTTTCCCCGATATCTGGATCTGAGTTTCTTTCATTACAACCAGAATTCATGCTACATGTATGGGCTTATGCTAAGGAACCATTGATATTTTTTGTTATTGTTACATGTGATAATGAGTAAGTTATGTTAAATACCTTTATCTGTTGAAGACAAACATTGAAATCTCTTTGCAATGAACACTTGCAAGTAAAGATCCATGGACAAAGGGGTTTACCGCGTGAGTCACTGTGTCACACTGCAGCTTCCTTGACAACATTTTAAATTTTTTCCTTTAAATTTCGTTTTAGTGTTTGAGGGAACAAAGTGTGAATGTGGAGGGAGTGGGAACGGAATGAGATCAAGATACGTGATGGAAAAGACACACAGAATACATTTTTAAAAAGTTAAAAACATGAATCAAAACAACAGTGTGGACTCGCCTTTACACAATCCGGGGGAAAATCTAGGAAGTCAAGAGAATAGGTCAGCAGGAGGCTCACATGAGACTGGGCAAGGTGGCCACGGCTCAACATCTATTTACTTGTTTGTTCTGGGGAAGATGAAGGGTGATGCTACAGTGTGCGTGCAGAAGCCAGAGGACAATCTGCAGACACTGCTTCTCTCCTCCGACCACGTGGGTCCTGAGAATAAAACGCAGCCTGGGCTCTAAGTGCCTTCACTTGCTGAGGTGGCTCACTGGTCCCTGACTATGAGTGTCTTTGGATTTTCAAAGCATCTAATGATTGTGAATATTTTTTTTCCAAATAGTGATGTTTAGGAGTTGAGATATTTGAAATAGATTCTCAGTACTTACTGATAGTTTTAGAAAGTCTAATTGTTAAAATCTTAAAGCTAAGTGGAGGAATTCTCAGATATAAAACATATCAACTCTAAAATTCCCAAGGCCATCGATAAGCAACCAAAACTGAGAACCTTCTAAACTCCCTACTACTAAGACAGACGTGCCTCCTGTGAGGCAGTGGGCACCACAACCTCTCAGTTCATTTTGAGGCTCCTCAATGAGTGCTACACAGGAATCAGTCTCTCTACACAGGCCTGTTTACTCGGACCCCTCTTTCACCCCAAACCTAGAACATGCCTAGATCAAAAAAAGAATGAAATGTATCTACAACAACACTCCTACACACCATGCCGAGTCAGGCAGCCCTGCCCCACAAGCCCCAAACTGGACCGTCTTCCTAACATGGCTTGGTTTTCTAGAAATTTCCATGTCTCTACATGCATGTCCTTGAGATGTTCATAACTTTTCTTTGCAGAACAAGGGTGTCTGTTCTTCCCAGGGTTCCTCTGGGTGACTTTCTAATTTCTATGTGACTTTGACGGAATCCACAGAGCCTGGCAATCTGAGAGAGGCAGGGACAGACAGGAGAGATGGGGAAGCTGGGGCCAGGGGGAGAACAAGAAACAGAGAGAGAAAGCCAGTCTGGGACAGAGCTAACATGTGGCCTGCACAGCACCTTGAAGGAGGACGTGTGTGTGAAATAAAGCAGAGGGGCAACAGCAGGACACCGGGGGAGAGGAGGCTGAGAGAGCAGGTGGGCTGTCCCAGGTGGAGTGAAAGAGCTGGCACGGGCTCAGAACCAGGCCACCCACTACCGGAGGGGCAGCAAGCCTGCCACAGAGACTGGAGAAACGGTGCAGTGACTTCCAGAGGTGGAAAGAAGGTTGAAGTCCACCATGACACCTCCATCTGACAGTGAGTGACCCCCACAGCCTCCCCTACTCCTCTTTTCTTTCTCTCCTACCTGCCAGGTAGATGGGCCAGGTCCTGGAAATGGAGCTGAGTCTAGGGGAAAGGAGGGGTTTCCCCGGGCTCAGCTGCTTGCTGGGCTCCTGCTAGGTCTGGGCAAGGCTTTGCCCAGGGCTTCAAATTGTACCCAGCTGCAGTAACAAATGCAGGGAAGTGAATTCTTTGGCTTGTAAAATCCAACTTGGCTGTGAATGGAAGAACACATCCCCCTCGCTGCCAGATAGACCACAGGGTCCTAAAGCCGTCAAACGGGTCAGATCTGGCCCTTCCTCCAATCACTGGCTATCTCAAAAAAATTGCAGGCAGGTTCTTCCAGCCTCGTCTCCGACCTTGCAGCCACCATGATGTTGATGCCCAAGAAGAACCGGATTGCCGTCTATGAGCTCCTTTTTAAGGAAGGAGTGATGGTTGCCAAGAAGGATGTCCATATGCCCAAGCACCCCAAGCTGGCAGACAAGAACGTGCCCAACCTTCATGTGATGAAGGCTATGTAGTCTCTCAAGTCTCGAGGCTATGTGAAGGAGCAGTTTGCCTGGAGACACTTTTATTGGTATCTTACTAATGAGGGCATCCAGTATCTTGGTGATTACCTCCACCTACCTCCGGAGATCGTGCCTGCCACCGTGCGCTGCAGCCATCCTGAAACTGGCAGGCCTCAGCCCAAAGGTCCAGAGGGTGAGCAACCTGCAAGATTCACAAGAGGGGAGGCAGACACACACACCTACAGAAGGAGTGCTGTGCCACCTGGTGCTGACAAGAAAGCTGAGGCCGGGGATGGCTCTGCAACTGAATTCCAGTTTAGAGGAGGCTTTGGTGGAGGATGTGGTCAGCCACCTCAGTGAATTTGAAGATTGTTTTGTTTTGAATAAACTTTAAAGAAAAAAAATGCAGGCTCTTCTGGAGGTGTGTCTTGGCTTCTAGAGAGGGCTTCTACATGCAAAGGTTGAGGTCAATGCTGCCAACAGAAATGCCCTAGCAGTTGCTGGTAAGATGATTCAGTGGGCAAAGGGCTGGCTGCAGAAGTGGCATGCCCTGAGTTCAATCCCTAGGTCCCTTGTATGTGAAAGGAGAGAACCAAGTCACAAAGCTGTCCTCTGACCTCAACACACTTGCTGGGGCACATGCACATCCATGCACAGGCATATCACACACATACTTTTTAAAATGTGTTATATACCAACATAGAGTGAGGTATGCTGTGTCCCAGAGTGCTTGCTTCTGTAGCAGCTCATTCAAACCCCACTTCAAAACACTATTGCAGCCAAGAAGGTGTCAGGTGGGCCACAGCATGACCAGTCACACAACAGGATGTGTGGATCAGAATCCACATCTAGGCCTAGTCTACCAGGCATCAATCCAATGCAAATACTGTACTGTGTTCGAGCTGCACCCTTCCCCCACACTGAGGCAGCAAAGTGTTTGGCCATAGAGCAGCTACAGATTAGAATCGGATAGCACATTTCCTAGGTCTGACCACGCCATCTCTGCAACAGAACCAGTCACAAGTAAAGGTACTGGGGTGTACGCCTGGCAACCATGAATTCCCTGCCATCACCACAAAGCTCACCTCTGAGGCTACAGCCCTGGGGACCTGCTTGGAAAGCCCCAGCCGCAGGTCGTCACACGGAAGGCAGTCATCGGTGGATCTTATTGCAATTCATTTTAATTACGTGTGACATAAAAAGACCACCTACAGATGAGACGATGCTGTCGTAAGAGTCCCAAGGTTGCTGTGGGGAATACTTCATAACTGAAGTGTGTTTTCCCCAAGGAGGTATACCACCATTTGATTTAATTTTTAATTTTTACATTTTAATCAAAAATAGATCAAATGGTGGTGGTCTCTCCAGGGAAGTATACTTCAGATAAAAAACCGGCCATGCTCCTCTTAAATATGTAAAGCTGCCATCTCCCTGTGAGTCACAAGGGCGATGATGACGCCTCCACCAGCCACCCCCCACTGCAGCTGGGCTTACAGTTTCTAAAGAGTAACACCCTTACACCTTAGGATGTACCAGATGCAGTCTCTCACCTGTTTCACACAAATCAATGCAGCTGTGCAGAGCAGCCTATCCAGGAAAAGTCTGCTACATGACCCAGTTGGGATGCCTTACCCTACCAGCCAGGGGGATGTTTGAATCCCCCTCTCAGGTGTGTGAACACACCTGCAGACAGTCACTTTGTGATACAGTATGTTCTGATCACCGCAAGGAAAGGCATGCACATTTTATCCAGGTGCCTGCACAGAACTGATGTCTTCTATCTATCCACCATGTCACCTGGCTGTCACACCATGGCTCATCTAGTCTCTTTCTAATGCTCATGAGGATGCTAGGAGCCATCCATAACTATACATGTAATTTTAGAGGATAAGTTGTGCATCCTGCAGCTTCTCAGAGCTTCCTGCCATCATCATGAAGCAGGGGTGGGATGAACAGAAGACCATATGGCACTGAGGAGGAAGGCAGTCCAGTCAGTCCATGGGGAAAAGACCGTGGAAGCACTGGCCTCAGGAGATCAGTGTTAGCATGTGCCCTTTAGTTCATGGTGCTTCGAAGATCAAGGTGGTGGTGCACACCTTCAATCTCAGCACTTGGGAGGCAGAGGCAGGTGGATCTCTGTGAGTTTGAGGCCAGCCTGATCTACAGAGAGTTCTGGGACAGCCAGGGCTACACAAAGATACCCTGTCTCAGAAAATTAAAATAAATAAATATAGAGGAAGGAAGGAGGGACGGTAGGGAGAGAAAGAGAGAGAGAAGTGGTCCACACCCTCATTCTCTCATCTAGCTATCTGAATGGGGCATTGGAGAGTCTATGGGGAAGGCTAAGTGCTTGATGGGAAGGCACTGGACCCTGGCACAGGAGTGAGAAGGTAAGTTCTGCCCAGCCCTGAGATGGGCTTTCACAAACTTTCTGTTAACATGTTCAAGCCAAAGCTGACATGTTCCCCCATCTGTTGTAAGCACTCTAACTCAGTACCAGGAAGATCACATGGTACCTCCCAGAGAATAGGTATGTTTCCTTACTGCAGGCCAGGACTAGCAGAGTGACCCTGTTAAAACTGCCCAGAGACAAATAGAGTGCTCAGTCTGTCAGCCTGGGTCTTGTTCTAGTTATCTCCACATTTAGTGTGTCTCAGCATCTCCTGAATCCCTCAAGGTAGGCAAATGACATGGAAGCAGGTGACCCTTCCCCCAGATAGGCATCCTTGGGCACCTAACCTCCCTGCTATTATCTTGATCCATCACTAGAGAATAATCCTTTTCTATACTATAAATATGTATTACTCTCATCTGTTAATAAGCTAACAGGCTAGTGGCTGAGCAGGAAGTTAGGCGGGAAAATCAAAGTGAGAATGATGGGAAGGAGAGCAGAGTCAGGGGACTCAAAAGAAACTGCAGACAGAAAGCAGGATGTATAAAAACTGAAGTAACAAGCCATGAGCCACATGGCAAAGCACAGATTGAAATATGGGTTAAGTGTGAAAGCTAGTTAGTAATAAGCCTGAGCTATCTGCTGATCATTTATTATGCAGCTTCTTAAGTTACTTGGAACCAGGTGGTCTGGACAGGAAACATCCATTTACACTCTGTGACTTGGTCTCCTGTTGGGGTCACATGGCCTTTTTCAGTTTTTCTGCCCAGAGCCATGAGCTAGCAGAGCAAACCCTCAAATCAGAAAATATCCAGACTTGTGAGGGTCCATGGAAGCAGAAACTTCACAGAGATCTTGGTTACTTTCAATTTCCAAGGGCCATTCACTGGGTCATGGTCCCAGTCTGGTTTTTAAAGCTCCTGAGTAGAAGATATAGCTCTGAAGACATTGCCTTAATGTACCCCATTTTTGATAAGAAATGTGCAAGGCCACAGCTGGCCTCTGAGACTTTCGCTACCAAGAAATAGATATCCCAGGGGTATCACTGAAGGCAAGGTTAGAGTGGATCAAACCCCAGCCTGTGCCTATGGTTTCACTTTGCAATGTCAGGTGTAGTATGCCTGAATTTAAATAGTGGATGTCACACATATGGTCCCAGAGTTAAATAATCTAGTGACGAGGCCTGGAGAGACAGGTACTTTGCAGCAGCAAGGGTTATGTGACAGGCTCTTTCTGACCCTGGGGGAGACAGTAATGATATATACAACAGGTGGAGATGGATGATGTAGCCCCAGTACATGAGGCCTTGCTGTGGGACTATGCTCTTGTACACTACAAATATTTGTCACTGTAAATATTGGTTTAATAAAATGCTGACTGGTCAGAAGCTAGGCAGATAGGAAGTACAGATGGGGCAACAAGACAAGGAGAATTCTGAGAAAAGGAAGAGCAGAGAAGATGCCAGTGAGACGCAGAAGAAATAAGATGAGAACGCTGCACCAAGAAAAAGGTACCAAGCCATATGAATAAACATAAATACAAATGTAAGTTAAAGTATAAGAATTAGCAAGTAATAAGCCTGAGCCATAGGCCAAACAGCTTGTTATTTTTTTCTTTTTATTTATAAAATAGTCTTTTTTTTTTTAAATTCATGTATCCCTTTGCTCCAACTCCCTTCC
Organism: Sigmodon hispidus; assembly: GCA_004025045.1. Classification (NCBI taxonomy): domain Eukaryota; kingdom Metazoa; phylum Chordata; class Mammalia; order Rodentia; family Cricetidae; genus Sigmodon; species Sigmodon hispidus. Next base: position 112,769 of record PVIH01004771.1, on the reverse strand, counting down.
CCCTCCCAACCCCTCCCAGTCAGTCTTCAGCCTCCCTCCTCCCCATCCCTCCACCCCCTCCCCAGAAAGGGCAAGAAGTCCCAAGGTGAATCAGCTCAGCATCCACTCCAGGCAAGTCCGATTTCCTCATCCTAATAAAGACAGGGTTAAGTGTTCCTCTGAAGGGAATGGGCTCCAAAGTGCCAGTCCATGCACAGAAACACAGTCTGAACCCTCCCCTTGAGGCTCCACATACTGCCCATGTCAGGGACAGTTGCCTATCCTTGGAAGTTCCTTTTCCTGTTGGTTCCTCAGTGGCTCAAACAGCTTGTTATTAATATTAAGCTTCCGAGTAATTATTTCATAAGTGGCTGCAGGGCCAGACCTTGGGGGCTAGGCAGGACCAAGAAGCTTCAGAGTACAAGGCCTGGTAAAACCAATGCAATTTGCTTACTAATCTTGGAACAAGCCTACCAGGAAGGGTAGTGCCAGGAGAATCCAGCCATCCAGAGGGAGGATAGCTCCTGCATCTGAGGATCCTTTGTTGAACTCAACTGAAGTGTTCCTTCCCTCCCTTGGTTTTCCATATACAGGATAAAAGTAAGGTCCTTGTGCTTACCAGGCACATTACTAAGTTCACGGTGAGAACTCTTGCCAGACATCTACCCTCTTCCCAGGTTACTCTCTGTGTGATGTAATTGATTACCTGAAGCACGATGCTGCACACCAGAATATTAGAACTTCCTCATCTTCCATAATGGAAGCTAAGCACCTTAATCCCCAGCCCCAGCCCTTGGAAGCTATAATTCTACAGCCTGTCTCTCTGAACTAAGTCATTTTAGATTCTACATATGCCTCAGAGCATGCAGCATTGACCCAAGAGTGGCTTCTTTTACTTAGCATTATGTTAGACAGGTTTCCCCACATTGCTGAAATGGTAGGAGAAACTTCAACAAAGACCACAAATTACAAAATGTGGGAACACCAGCCTTGTCAACAAGTGAAACTGAGAAAACTGGATGTGCACATGTAAAAGAAGAAACAAGACCTTTACTACACCTTTGAAAAGAGAGACAGACAGAGACAAAGAGGAAAAAACGGAGATGGACTGCAAGACAGTAAGTGAGGTACCCTAACCTCTCTCTGCACAAAAAAACAAAAAACAAAAACAAAACAACAACAACAAAAAAAACCCACCCAGAGGGGGCGGGGCTTGAACATCACTCTTGGCACTTACATCAGAGACAGAAAGCCCTAAAGCAAAGCACAGGCAACAGACAAGGGAAACGCTCCCACCTGTAATAGAAATGAGGCGTGCAGAGGACACCTGTAAGTATTCCTGGCACTCCACGTGGTGGAGCCCACATGGCTCCTGTGAGATGCACCTCCTCACTGCCCCTGGGAGTGGCTGCAGGAGTGTACAGAAGCACCTCCCTAGGCGCATACGGAGGCAGGCCCTAAACATGACTACATAAACCCATACACACTCCTTCTCTTAAAAAGAGACACCACGTTTTGGTCTCTCTCTTCTATCTCCTTCTGTCCTCCTTTTGTCTCAGAATCCGCCTGAGAATTCTCTTAAATAAACCCTTGTGTGGCCTTGGTAGTGTGTATCTCTTCTCAAGCACAAAACCAACAACATCCAGATGCAGAGATAGTGCAAACAGACATGAGGCAGGATTACTACCCAGAATATGTGAGAAATTCTTTCTGCTAATTCAAATTACTCATAAAAAGATTTGTCAAGAAAATTGGGAAATTCAAGAAATTAACAGCATTATCAACTTGAGTTTTTGAAAGTGATCATGTTAGTGGTGCAGAGATAGCGTGTTGAGCAAGCATTAGGACCTGGGTTCCTGGCTCCAGCCTCCATGTAAAAGCTGGGTATGGTAGTGTGTGTCTGTAATCTAAATGTGCAGGGAGTGCAGACAGGCAAATGGCAGGGTTCTCCGGTCTGCCAGTCTAGCTAAAACAGCAAGCTCCAGGTTCAGTGACCTCCTGAGGAATGATACCTGACCTTGACCTCCAGCCACTACATGTAAACAGGCACAGACACACAGACACATACACATAAAAGAAATGGAAACAACAGTGTTTTAAAAGCAAAGCAGCTTTAATGGTGTTAACATGTCCTCTTTGTTAGGGATTTAACATGCTCAAAATTTCTGGAGTGTTTTGCAAACTGTTAGTTTAGAAATTGCCAAAAATTTACTTTAAGATGTTTGAAGGTTTGTATACTTTAATACTTTTACCCTAATGCAAAACCCAACAGAGATAGATTAAAGGGACAAGAAGAATTTATCTGATGACACATAAATGCCCAGTGTTTCCTTGGGTAGAAAGAAATTGTCTTTTTCCTCTTCTTGACAGGGAAACAATGAGGAAGCACTGGGAAGGAATAATCCCATTTCACACTCCTCATGGGGTGCCAGTTTATTGCAATCTGTGCGGGTTCTGCCTGTGGGTTAACGGGTTGTGCTTAGTACCTGCCATGGCTGACAAGTGGCCTAGCAGGGACAGCAAGCTGAGCATGAGGACTGCTGACCTGGTCACCCCCAGCAAGCTGCATGCCCCACGTCCAGGGACTTCCAGAGCTGAAGAAGGATCTGCACACCTCTCTGCTGGCCCACATATGTCCACAGGCAGCAGGACACACACAGGGCTCCCCAGGATAGGGCAACTTTCTGCTGACAGTTAAGATGACATTGGTCTCTTTGGCCTCAGATGCTAGCTATAGCTGGCATTCGGCTGTATGTGCTCCAATGTCTTCACTGTCTTCAACTGAGCCTGCCATAGGGGTTGCTTAGTTTCCCTAGGCTCTTCTGTGATGCTCTTTTGACACACAGGCCAGAATCACAACCCGCCATCAAGACAAAACTCACAAAAGCTGGTTAAAAAGAAAGAAAGGAAGAATGGAAAAAAGGGGGGGGGAGGAAGGAAGAAAAAAAGAAAGTGGCTCCTCCCTCAAAGGAAGTGGAAGATGATGAGATGATAGCCGTGGAGAAGAGGTTGCCATCACTCAGAAAAAGGCAAGAAGGCTGCCACAATTCCAAAGAAGGTGGCTGTTTTACAAACAAAAAAGGTTGACGTAGCCACACAAACAAAAACATTGGTAACAACTACGGTTGAAAAAAGGGAGCCGTCACCGCAGCCATGAGCGCTAAGAAGGGTAAGGATGCCAAGAAGACTGAAGATGATGAGGATGAAGGTGACAATAAAAAGAATTCACTTGAGCTGCCAGTTGTGAAAGCAGTGAAGCCAGAGAAAGCAGCAGTTGTTGCTCCTGCCTCAGAGGATGGAGGATGAGGATGATGAAGAGAAGGATGAGGAGAAAGCTGGTCCTGAAGAAGATGCTATGGAGATCACACTGGCCAAAGGAGAGAAAGCTCCTGTAAAAGCTGTTCCTGTGAAAACCCAGAGTGTAACCAGGAGGAAGAAGATGATGATGATGATGATGAAGAGGAGGAGGAAGGAAATGAAGAGCCTTCTAAGACAGCACCTGGAAAACAAAAGAACAAAAGGACCAGACAGAAAAAGTTCCTGAAGCCAAGAAACAGAAAGTGGAAGGCTCGGAACCATACCTTCAGCCTGTTGGCTGGAACCTTAATCCCAGCACCTGTGCTGCTGAATGAAGAGTTGCTGCCAGGGACTTTTTTCTAAACCTGATCTTGCTGCTGTGGATGTCAGAACTAACACAAATAGGAAATGTGGTTATGTGGGTTTTAAGTCTGCTGAAGTCCGAGAAAAGGCCTTAGAACTCAGTGGTTTAAAAAATGTTTGGCAATAAAATTAAACTAGAAAAACAAAAAGAAAGAGACACTTCTAAGGAAGCTCAAGCTGCAAGAACACATATAGCCAAAGCCCGTCTTCCATCATCACTGGGGATGAAGTGTTTGAAGATGCTATGGAGATCAGAGGGGTCCATGTGGATGGGACAAGTGAAAGGATGGCTCATGAGCTTAACGCAGAAGCTGATGGGCCGGAAAGAAAGCACTTGGAGTGAAGCAAAAACTTGGGTTTTAGCCTTCCTACAATGCAACAGAAGCAGCTCTTTGGGAAGTATTTGAGAAAGCAACTTTTATCAAAGTGCCCAGAGTCCAAATGGCATATCTAAAAGGCATGCCTTTGTAGAATTCGCTTCATTTGAAGATGCTGAAGAATCTATAAACTTCTGGAATAAAATGAAAATCAAGGGCAAAACAATGAGACTGAAATTACAAGGACCCCAGGGATCACCTAATACAAGTCAGCCATCCAAAACCCTGTCAAAGGCCTGTCAGAGGAACCACTGTTCTCCATGCAAGAACAGTCACTGGTGAGGAGACTGGGTCTTCTGGTGGGTTTGGTTTTATAGATTGCAGGAATGAGAAAGACAGCAAAGTTGCCAAGGATGCTACAAGAGATGGTTAAAGTGATGGAGACAAAGTGACCTTGGACTGGGCCAGGCTTACAAGTGAAGGAGACTTGGACAGGGGCAGAGGAGGAAGAGGCCAGGGAATGCTGTGGAGGAACAGGAGGCTCCCAAGGTGCCAGGAGGAAAACAGATCAAGCCACAAGAACAGAGAACAGGTTAAAAAATTTCTCCCATTCCCGCCTTTCTCTCTTCATCTAAAAGAAAGGACTCTGGAGTATTTATTTACTCTGTGCAATGTCAGAGCTTTCCGAGGCCATTTCAAGACAGTAAGTACCAAGTCATGTCATCTAACTTGGAATATATATAACATCTCAAGAGAGACATCTTGTTGGTTTCAAATGGATATTCATATAAACTTTTTGTTTGCTTTTGTTTTTTGTTTTTCGAAACAGGGTTTCTCTGTGTAACCACTTTGGCTGTCCTGGAACTCACTGTAGACCAGGCTAGCCTCCAACTCACAGAGATCCACCCTGCCTCTGTCTTCCAGAGTGCTGAGACTAAAGGCATGCACCACCACCTGGCATGTTTTTGTGTTTTTTGAGACAGGGTTTTTCTGTATAGCCCTGGCTGTCCTGGGTGTCCTACTCTCTATATAGACCAAGCTGGCCTCAAACTGCCCTAGTTGCCATGGAACTCACTTTGTAGACCAGGCTGACCTCAAACTCACAGAGATCTGTCTGCCTGTGTTTCCTGAGTGCTGGGATTAAAGGTGTGGCCCACCACCACCCAGCTCAGTCATAATTAACAGCACTAACCCTTATCTGTATGTTTTGAATGTATATTGTTTCATCCCTTTTATAAAATTATCTTTTTCCTAAACACACACACACACACACACACACACACACACACACACACACACACGCACATAATTTGATAATGTGAAGGACACTTAATGAGTAGTATTTTGTTAGAACCACAAAGAGCTACTACTTCAGGCCACTGGCAGCAATCCCCCATGGGTGGGTTTATTACCCTATTCTTCTACAATGGATAAGTATTTTTTTTATAATCATACAAAGACCATTTAAAACAAGATGTTACCCAATGTTCTCTGTCTGTACACCACAGCTCCATGGTCTGCAGGAGAAAGGTTGGGTCCAAGGACTAGCTATCCATCACGGTCATAAAGAGAGAGAACTATGGAGCTGAGCAAGTGGAGTCAAGGTGGAAGTGAGGATGTAGGAAGTGTCAGGGTCAGCTGGAAGATGCACAGCCAAATTACACTACTCTCCTGAGGACAGCACAGCCACAGGTGGGTTCCTTCCAGGACAGAAGCTATCAATGGCAAAAGTTTCAAGTCTGAGATTTCAGAGCCCCACTTGTTATAAAGGGAAGAAGCCCATGTGCTGCCCAGTTGCATCTCCTCCGAGTTCTTGCTTTGAACAGTCTGAGAATTCTAGGCATGTCAGATGAGATTACCATTTCCACAAGCTCACCGCTGGCTCTCTTCCCTGTCTAAGCTTTCCTAGCTTTTGCTTCTCAGAAGAAGGTCCTGCTCTGGACCTGAAATGGCTGTGCAGCAGGGAAAGGGGCTGCCTGCCACAGGAAACTCCCCACGCTCTCTCAGTGCACTATCTTCAAGGCTAATGGAAAATTCCATGTGCTATTATCATCCAACACAGAGGAGAGAAAGAGGCTGGAGAGATGGCGCCATGGGTAAAGGTGCTTGTGCATGGGCTAACATTTGAGTTTGATCTCCAGGTCCCACAAAGGAGAAGGGGAAAACTGGCTCCTGCACTGACTTCCACACATACTCTGGACATACACAAACACACTACACACACACAAACAACATACAACACATACATACACACACCACATACATACACACATACATACATACTACACATACACACAAAATAAAAATACACTAAATGTAATTTTTAAAATTTTAAGGTGGTTCTTTAAGGCCACTCATGGCATTTTCAGTAGGCAAAAGACAGAATCAGAGTCCCTGGATTCTAACATGAAGTAGAGATGTGTCTTATGGGATGGATGAGGTCAGAGGGTCTGTTGGGTTCACAGAAACTCTCAGATAAACTGTATGCTTCTGCAAGCACTAGTATACCTAGATCAAAAACACAGCCATCTCCTTCTGGGTAGAGTTTACAGGTGGTTTGCATTTGTTCATAAACATTAATGTCATTTTTGAGGGGAAAAAAAACTAAAGCTTTCAAACAACAACAAAACCCTGACATTTTAAGGCCACACACTACAACCTGTCTGTCACAGTTGTGGCTGTTTGGGCATGGGCTATTCTCTCTAAGTCCATCTGTAAGCAGTGCCGGCATCTGCCCAGGGTTAAGGGCTATGTCCTGCCATGTTGGAGCATCTCCCTCACAAACAGCATCATACTTGTTGCAGCAGCTTGGCTTCTCCTGTTCCAGTTCTGCAGTGTGGGCCTCATCATGACTACACACCAGGGTTAGCATAGACTGGACTCTCCCATGTGGCAGAAGGGCTGGAAGCCACCTCCAGCTAAAGAGTGTGAAATCAACTCTCTAACCCAGTCATTTCTTTAGGACTGAAGCGAACAGGACGGTTCACAAAGCTGTCTCCAGAGTACACAACACACTGAAACGCAACAGCTGTCCACAATTCCATTTTAATATCAATGGGGTTCTGTCCCTCATAACTGAAGTTGGAGAATTACATGGCTTGATTGGACATTAACATTTAGTAAAATTCATTTCAAGATTATAGAGCATTTTAATACAAAAATAAAGTCTTTTAATTAAAAAGAGTATGTGAACAGCGCCAGTTATGTCCAGAAACAACCCCAAAGTCCAAAGGCAGGGAGATCTCCAGCTGTGCCTTATGATTACATGAGCTATGAGGTTCCAAAACCTCTAGGCAGTTCCATACAGAATTTGTTGACTTCTGGATAATTTCCTCTCCAGCAGAACACATTAGAAAAGAGGCTGCAATGAACCACCACACCCAGGATGTTCCTGGCCTTATGCAGAGGAAGTGGGATTACCTGAGAGGCAAAGAACCTCGGCATGGAGCCCTGGCTGTCATTTGAACAGGTAGGCACCCAGGTCAGCTGTAAGGGATTTGCACTGGCCATCACACGAGGATTCCAACCCAACTGGAATCTTCCTTCTTCCCATTTGCATCTTCTAAGGACTCCCAGTGTGGTTAAAATGGCCCTGCAATGGTGAAAGGACAGTGTGAAGGTTAATTTACCCCATACTCATTAACAGGCGTCAGCTGCATAGCCACCAACACAGAGGGCACCGTTTACAATAACGGGGCTAAGCCGGGTGTGACGGCACATGCCTGTAATCCCAGCACATGTAAAGACAGGAGAGGAGCACTGCCAGCCTAGGCTACATAGTAAGTTCCGGGTCAGCCTGGGCTTCAGGGGGAGACCCAGTCTCAAAAGACAAACATATATTAATATATTAATAGAAGAGGGGGAGAGACACATACACCCTAGGCTGGCTCTGTGAACCACTTCTCAAATACTGGGATTACAGGAGTGGGACACCAGGCCTGGCTTACACTTGTACATAATGACTTCTAAGGCATAACTTGCAGACGTATTAATATGCAATACACTGTAACTAAGCTACCTGAAGTATTACTAATGCTGTCTAGCACACAGAATATTCTTAACAAATGTTACATCCTTTATTACTTGGAGAAAAAGAAAGAACTATCATTCAGCTGATAATAAAATAAAAATTTAAAATGTGCTGTCAAAATACTGAATCAGGATTCAAAATAGCAGCAGTGTGGCTTGATCTTCACGTGGACATCAGAGAGTAGCCAGGGTCATTAATGGTCTTCACTAGGGCCCCTCACCCAACCCTCCTAGAGTAGGCCTCTGTTCATCCCCACTAAAGTAGATGGGGAATGAGATGACTGAGGATGACAGTGGCCAGGTGCAACACTGCTGTGCAGCAAGAGGTCCCATCAACATCTAACAGTCTCTGTCACACTTTTCCATGTGCACTAGTTCACAGCCAATGTGCTTTCTGGCCATTGGCTAAGGGAAGGGTGGGCATTCCTGCCTACAATGCCCATACCAAGATACTAATGGATTCTCTGAGGAAGCTGAGGTCTAAATATGTTTGGGTGGTCAAGAAATAAGGGATGACAGTCCATTCAAGAGTTTCATCCATTCTCCAGATGGTAAATGCTGCCAATGGGAGAGACTCCGACATTGCTTGGAGAAGACTGGCCATGTGTAGTAGGACAGGCCCATAGGGTTGACTGGCTCAAACCAGTTTCCAAGGCATGTACAGATGGACTGATGTATTTCCTTATGAGCCCACCTGGGGTCTGCCTGAGGGCCTAGCAAGATGTGCTGTCAGAGGTCCTGATATGCCCAGCCAAGGAGGGGCAACAGCTCAATGTCACTGGATTGGAACACAGCCTGGGTACTTGAAGGAGGGCATATATGGCTTTCCCTAGTGTTGAATAAACAAGTTGGCTGTTTGCTTTTCCCCTGACTCCCTGGATCTGTGTCACTGGCCCTGCTCACTCCCTACTCAAGGGAACTGTTAGGACTTAGCAACAGCATATACCCATTTTATACCAATGGCTCACCTGGGCCATGAGAACAAAGTACTAAGAAAGGCCTGCTACAGCCTATTTCTATTGGTAAGACTTACATAGGGAATGTAAAGCAACAGTGAAAATATACCAAAATTCCAGTCTCTTCTCACTAAGCAAGATAGGAAGATGGTTTCAAAGGATGGTATTTATTTTAGTGTGTATGTGTGTGCATACATGTGCAAGCCACAATGTATATATGGAAATCAGAGATCAACTTTGGGGAGTTGGTTCTCTCTATCCATTATGTGGCCTTGGGATGGAATTCAGGTCAACAGAACTGACAGCAAGTGCCTTTCCCTGTTGGGCCATCACAAGGGCCTCACATTCTTATTTGCTTCCCTTATTGGGGTGGAAATGGACTCATGTCCAGTGGTTTCCAGCTGTGTTCACTGCTGGACACCTTCCTAGTGCTTCTTCAGAGGAAGAATCCATCAGTCAAGAATTCTAGTTCCAACAAAACTATGTTTCCAAACAAGACATTTTTAGACAGCAAACACAGAAACCCCCCTGCAGGAGGCCTATTGCAATCCCGGCATCCACTAAGGACAGATGACAGTAACGGCCTGCACGAGAGGGAAGAACATGGGTGAGACTTCCTCCAGATTATTAGTGAATATAGCTCTAAGATTTTGCTTATTTGTCTACTCAGCCATCTTACTCAGTAGTTTATCTGCAGGTTTCTTTGATATTTTATTACAGATTATGTATATGATCTGAAAACAACAATGTAAATGTTTCTGGTTTCCCTTGCCAATCCTTCTACTCACTGTTTCTTTGTTCTTGTCTTCCTATGCCAGCTGGAAACTCTAGTACAACAGGCAGGGAAAGACACAGCAAGAATCCTTGTCTTCCTCAACAATGGAAACAATTCCTTGAAGTATCATGTTCAACTCTTAGCAGGATAAACTCTGTCATGGTTTGCTAATTTAAGTTACTAGCTTGATTTGTTTATTAGATGTGTGTGTGTGTGTGTGTGTGTGTGTGTGTGTGTGTGTGTGTGTGTGTGTGTGTGTCTAAGCCAGAGTCTTGCTATATAGTTCTGGCTGGCCTGGAACTCCAATGTATCCATGGTTGTCAATTCACCACAATCATCATGGCTCTGCCTATTGAGCACCATGGAGATTAAAGGCATAAACATCCACATACAGCTCTGAATTTATTATAAACAGGATTTGGATCTAATAGGGAAATGCAATGGTCTTGTTTTCATTTTTCTAATGTTAAATCATCCAAGTATCCTTTCATATTGGGCATTGGGAACCAAAATCAAAACAACAAAACTACCTGGAATGGTAGCTTTTTGGTAGCTTTCTTGGTTTCTTCCACTGTTAGTGGCCTGGGTATGTTCCCTTCTGCAATCAATGTTGGTAACTACATTTCCAGGGAAAAGAAAGCCAAGTTTGCTAACCAGAAGCCTAGTGCAGCAGCCACCTGCTCACCAGCTGCAGATTCCTGAACTCTGTGAAGGTGATGCTCCAAGGTGAACAGGCGTTGCTAGTGAGAAGTCCTTCAAAGATAATCCATACTTCTCCTACAATGGTCTGTAGCAGTCAAGGGACATACCCATACCAGCTTAGTATAATAAGTCTATAAAAAGTCAAAACTGAAGGCTTTTTTTTAGCTCTTAGCCACCCAAAGCCTCTTGCACCCTCAGAACCTTTAAATGACCTAAATAACACAGCCACAATTTTAGTTGTCAACTGGTCACCATTTTCCAGAGAAAACAGTGACATTTGATAACGGTCATTGGTCTACTCCAGCTCAGCCTGGGCCAAGCATCTCCCTTACCCGGTTTATTCCACCACCTTCAGCATAAATGAACCAGCCAGGATCTTAACCAAGATTCTCTGTGCCTGGTGAATGAAGTCCAGAGGAACAGGACACCACTGCCACTCCTCCTGGAGGGAGGGAGGCCAACTGCAACACCACTGTGGTACTGGCGTGCTGCCTGCAGGCTACAAGCCTGTCAAATGTAGAGCTTGATCCCTCCCTCCCCAGGCATGCTGGCCAATCACTTAGCTTAGCTGTAAAAGCATGAGGTAAAACTGGTATACTGCTACCCATCCAACTAAGACACTGGACTTTCTATTCTCACGACATGAGTATAAAAAACAGACAGAATAACCTGCTTCTGAAACACACAGGGTGGACTGCTGTACCCCAATGTACCAGCATTTCTTTTCTGTTCTCTAGCCTAGTCTGGCCTTCAGACTGACACACCAAGTGCAGCACCAGTTCTCTGTGACACAGATGACGGCAGGATGGTACTGCTTCTGCATAGCACTCAAAGATGACATAGATACAGGAGGTGACTACCAGCAACCTGAAAATACATGAGTAAAGTGAACTCACGTATTTCAGGGGTCACTCATTTGCAGGTAAAAGAAGCTCAGAGGGTGCTGGAGAGATGCCTACATGGTTACAAGCACTAGCTGATCTTCTAGGGGACCTCGGTAGATCCCCAGCACCTGCAAGATGGCTCACACTGACTGTAACTCCAGTTCAGGGTTTTGATGCTCTCCTATGGCCCCTGTAGGCTTTGCTGCATGCACGTAGTTTACGTATACAGGCAAAACACTCAGACACATAAAATATAAATATAGACTTTCTAAAAGAAGTATAAAGCAGAGGTACCAAACATTGGCTCTTGCTTTCACTTTGGAGGATCCAAGCCAGTAGTAGATTTACACTAAACACCTCCTTCCCTATACGCTAGCTCTGCACAGCCTGTCACACATACTTGTACACCTGCATGCACACACACACAGTAAACCCATGTATTACTCACACACACACACACAATACACCCATGCATTCCACACACACCACACCCATGCATTTTACAAACACACATACACACACCCATGCATTCCACACACATCACACATTCATGAGCATCTTCATATACAGACACCTACATAAATACAATACACAAGCATTCTACACACAAATACATACATACATACACACCAAATACATAATATACATACATATACCACACATGCATTACATGTACATATCCTATATATGAGCATGTACAAACAGCACACATACACATATACACTCACATACATCAGACAATGAACTTCTATGTTAACACATGAATAGTATAGAGGTTTATTAATTACACTTAAATTGGAATGAGGAGTCTTGATAAGGGGCTTGCTTTCTTCCCATGTTTTTTCCCTTAAAACTCTCAGACCCTCCATGGATCTCCCTTATAACCCCCACTCTTTTATAGCTGTTTGGATGGTTGGTTTTTCAAGACAGGGTTTCTCTATGTATTCCTGGCTGTCTTGGAGCTCATTCTGTAGACCAGGCTGCTCTTGAACTCAGAGATCTGCCTGTCTCTGTCTCCTGAGTACTGGGATTAAAGGTGTGCACCATGGCTGCCTGGCTCTAACCCCCATTCTTAATACCTCTCCCTTATAACCACCCCGACACATCATGAATCTCACTCTTACAACTCCCCCTTTGTGACAATCTCTTAAAACCATCACAGAGCTCCTTCATGATTCGCACTCCCAATGAATCTCCTTTATAATCCCTCACCCTTTATGACTCTGAACCCCCTTCATGAACCTTCATTAAAACACCTTCACTGACCCCCCTACCCTTTATGAATCCCCTTATAAACCCCATCCTGTCATAGACCTCCATTACAACTCCCCCACCTTCTGGAACATCCTCTGTGACCCTAACTCTTCACTGTCAGTGCTGTGTCCAGGCACAGATCCAGGGACTTAGACCTGACTCGGGCAGAGAGAACAGAGAGTGACAAATGGATGATGGACAGAAAGCTGGGGTTGAGTGATCTGGGCTCTCTAGTAGAGAAACCAAAGCACACCAAAAGTGCAGCATTATTATGTAGATTTGAAAAGGGAGGTGGGGATATTGTATGCAACTGGACAAAGATGTACAATTATTACATAAACAAGGGTTTATGATACATAGCTGGATCAAGAAGTCAGGTTTAGCTAATCTTAGTAGGGGCAGTCTCTGTAGGGGATCAGTCTTCAGACCCTAAATATCTGGGGGTAGGAGGCTATGGTGGATATTTCCTGCACACAATCTACATCCAGTCCAGCATTAAGTCATTTGTGAAATGAAAAGGGATCTGCTGGTAACAGTCTTCAGCCACTGCTTCTGGATGTGTAAGACAGGACAGTGCACAACTCTGGGGGCAGACACCTGTGTGCCACAGAACCACACTGTTCCCACACTCATTCTAATCCTTGAGAGTGGGTGAGATGGGACTGGTAGGACATGGTCTGGAGTAATGATATACAACACAAACTGAACTGAGACAATTATAATAAGGAAAACTGTCAACTCATGTCTATAATTTTAGCACTCAGAGGCTGAGGCAGGAGGATTACAACAAATCTAGGTCAGTCGGGCTACAAGATAAGGTCATGGCCAGCCTATGCTATAAAATGCAACTAGGTCAAGCAAGCAAAAGACAGAACCCATTATCAGGCATCACTGAGCTAGAAAGCACTGTAAAAACGAACTAGAATGAATCAGATGGACGGACTGAAGCACAGACATACAGAGTGAGACTGAGAACATACTGAGAAAAGACCCATGTACTCACAAGAAACAACTCAGTGATTAAAACATGACAGAGGACTGGGACACTGCTTGGCAGATAAAGCACTAGCATGTATGCCTGAGGACTTCAGTTTCAATCCCCAGAATCCACGGAAGATGAGCAGTCGTCCTGACCTGCTGGTAATCCTAGCGGGGGATGGGGAAACAACACAGGACACAGACATAGGGGATCGATCCCTGGGCAAGCTGGTTAGCTAGACTAGGCAGAATTAGTGAGCTCCAGTTTCAGTGAGAGACCGTTATCTCAACAAATAAGTGAAAAATGATCAAAGAAACCATTCAGTGTCAAGTGTGGACTTACACACACACACATACACACACACACACACACACACACACACACACACACACACACACACGTCCAAACACATGTGTGTCCATACTCATGCAAGTACACAACAAACATGTAAATACGCACATACAAATAAACAAATAAAAGACAGTTGAAGAACAAGGAGCTCAGATTCCCCCAGAGACAGCTGTGCCTAGGATTCAGAGGAGGAAGTGTCAGTTAGATCAGCAAACCATAGTCAGAAACATTTAAGAGGCTCAGGTCACACAACAGCTTTGGGGAAAAGCCACCAAACAAGCTGAGAGGCATGTGTGGGGCTGCTTTAGGGATTCTACATGAGCCAAACTGACATAGGCTCTACCTCCCTCAGAGGCAGGGGAGCCATGCAGTCAGGATGGGAGTGGTGAGCTGGCAGGGAAGCCCTCCTGTGCATGTGGGCAAGCGGCTATGAATGAGCCTGCGTTTAATAAAGTCTTCTGAAGTTTGCAGTCGCTGCCCACCAGTGATTTGCTGCTAAGTAGTGCTCCCTGGGATCCTGCATCTCTAAAAATACTATTTGCTTTTTATTTAACACTGAAACCTTTTGATGTTTTAGAATATAAAAATAGTAAGTGTCTTCTTATTTTAAAAGCTTAGGAGAGAAACTAGCCGTATTATTAGAAGAAGATATATGCAGCCTAGTCTGTTCAAATATCAAGAGGTGTGACTTTTCAAATTCACATTTCAATCTTTATTTACATAAGACTTTTAGAAATAGTAGGTGTAAATATTAAACCGCCCAAGCTTGGGTAAAATTTTATTGAGAATAACTACAAATAAAAGGAAACTGATTTTTTAAAGTCAGTTTCTAAAATTTAGATGAAAAGAATAGTGAACATTAACCAAAAAATGATATTTACATATCAATGTAGGTTTTCTGTTCATAGATTCATTTCCTATAAGACTAAAGGGGGTAAGCTTGGGGAATTACAAAGGAAGGAAAAACCCTAAGCAAACAGGTACTGTTGTTCAAACAGAACATTAGCCAAAATGATCCAATCAGGCACTTGAGCTAATTCTTTTTTTTCTCCCTTTAAGCCATTCATGCCAGAATACAACCTCTTAGAGTGTTAGAAACTCACACCACTTCCAAATGTGCCTCTGACAGTCAGGAGTTGAAAGCTATATCCCAAGGATATGGGGTTGGGGGCAAGAAAGAGAACCAGCCAGTCACAGCCAGAGAAGTTTATTTGACCACAGTAGGGCCACAATTCTCAAGCAAGGTATGACT
Source organism: Sigmodon hispidus (assembly GCA_004025045.1). Lineage (NCBI taxonomy): Eukaryota > Metazoa > Chordata > Mammalia > Rodentia > Cricetidae > Sigmodon > Sigmodon hispidus. Next base: position 97,631 of record PVIH01004771.1, on the reverse strand, counting down.
TATCTGCATCCTAGAGTATATTTGACAGCCATAGGAATCAACCTAAAGATACTAAACTCAAATGACTGCATCTTGAATTTGACCACTGTTCAGAAATATACTACACATCCAACATGATGCTCTGCAGACAGAAAACAGAAAGGAGCAAAGTACACTTTCCTGGAGGATCATATCGTATCGATCTAATGAGGCAGCTCTCAGATTCCTGTAGATGGCGGCTACCAGGGTGTCAGGTCTGTCTTAGGAGAGTAAGTGCCAGGCACTGTAGAACCAGCAGCCAGTCCTGTGTCAACTAAAGATAAGTTACAGACTCAATCTTTTGCTCATCAGGAACAGCAATTCACTTCCCTGAAGATCTTTAGGGGGCAATCTCCAACACTCATACTCAGACACATGCTCACTCTCCTGGTTTCTATGTGGAATTTAAATACAGTTCTATTTTATTACCATATTGAGATTTCAAATTTAAAATAAAAAAATCCAAGAATTATAGAGGTTATCAAAAACATATTAACTTGTTCTTAGAGTAGGTTCAAAATTAATAACAAAGGCATTATTATGCTAATATATACTTTATGCTATTCCACCCTACAGCGGAGGCTGAAAATTGACTGGCGGTCGGTCTGACCTCCCTTTATTTTGAACTCATGATGTGAACACAATGTTTCTTTCAGAAATCTATAATCTATGGAAAGTTTATGGAAACACACTAGAAATGTTTAAACAGATGAGGAAAACCTAATGTTGATTCCTGTTGAGATAATTTACATAAGGTCAAATCTCTTCCCCAAGATGACCTTCAAGTTCTGTATTAAAATAAAGATAAGCAGAGGGTCAACGTCTTTTCCTCAAGGCTGTATTCTAGTCACTAGCACCTTCACACGTGCACATATACAAATACTGCTTCTGAGTAAGAATTTTAAATTTACTTATAATTTGTAGTTCTAAATATGCAGCTGGTACTTTTTTTTAATATCAGCAGAATGCTAAAAAAAAAAAAAAGAGCTCACATCAGCCTTCAGTTTTATTTATGTACCTCATTTCTTATGAATATAATTGCAGATTTCAGTAATTATTTTACAGATCTGATTTGAAGAACTTTATCACTTATGTCTCAGATCAGACTTACAGATTCCCCTGCAAGACATCTCGGGCAAGGCTGGGCTGAACTCCTTCCGCCATTCTGAAGAATCTATTAAATGAACCACAGACATATGTGCATCAGCAGAGGGACAGCCATGGTTCACTAAAGGAATTTTGTGGGCTCACAGTGGGTTTGGTGGCAAGAGGAAGCACATACCGCTGAGCTCGGCCTCTCCTGACTACACTCCGGTCGCAGTGCAGATGGGCCTTGTCGCCACTCCTGGTCCTCTGAGCTCCAGGACAGCAGGGCACAGGAGCTTACCACGTGGCTGCTGAACTCATGCCCACTAGCTTCTGACCTCCTGCATGTCCGTTTCTGAAACACAAATTTTCACTTCTGATGACCTCAGACAACATACAACACTCTGAATTTATTTTCAGAAAACTTCAGCTCCCAAAACAGACCCCTGTGGGCTAGCCTTATAGAACATGTGTGGAGGTGACTTCCAGGACTAGCAGCCATCACTTACTGTAACCTTGTTAGTTAAAGCGCTGACTGTAGTGATTCAGCTTGATAGATTTAAAATAGTCATTTTAAACAATTTTGGCTGAAATTCCTGTAATAAACTATTATGACTGGTTTATTGAAAATGTACCAAACCTATAAATTTTCTTCGAGGAACTACGTATATGCTTCAACACATCTTCCTTAGCATCAAGCTGCATTCTTTCTTAACACAGTATGCATGGCTCACTTGTGAATAACTCTTTTACTGGCATGAAAGAACAAATTACTTTTATTGATCTCAGAGTCTGCACACACAACCCGTAACCAGGTCATTTGGAGGAAAGTTAACATTTGGTTTCTATATCCACATGAACTAAAGGTTAATTACAAAGATAATCCTTCAACACTTCTGAAAAAAGTATCATGTCCTAATGACCCAAGATACATTCCTAGAGCCATCCTGTTCTGGGCAACAGAGTCAGGAGGACCTCCATAAATACCCACCAATCTACTCTGAGCCCAGGGCCAGCATGTCCCTCTGGTGACCTCCCAGAAAAGTCTGCTTCTGGACACCTCCCAATTCAGAAAATACTTGCTGGTACAATCCACTGCATGGCTCCAACATCTACTCAGATGTTCTTGCCAAGACTGACTTTCCCTAACTCTGCTTAGTATCTACGGCATCATTTATTTAAGAATTCCTAGTTGGCTCTTAAAATTTGTTTATTCATCAAAAGTTTTAATCATTACCATCTGTATTAGTTATTTTTCTGATGCTGTGATAAAACACTACAACCAATCCTTCCTAAAGAGTAGTGAAATGTCTCCTTGTTGAACAGACCCATATGTTAAAACAAACAAACAGACAAACTAAAAACCAAATTCCCAGTAGGACTATTGGCAATTAATGATGGCTGCAGGAAATGGGGAAGGGGTGTCATTCTAATCACTGTAGTTTGTGCATCAGTAAATAACTTCCTACCCATGCTCACGCAAACAACCCTAACTAAATAAAAATGTGCACAATACACCCTCAAAGACCTGAAAATTGGAGAGAGGTTTCATGGAAAGAATGGTTTTCATGGAGAGTGGTGGGAGATGAGAGAAGGTGCTACAGGCAGCAGAGCTGGAAGGCTGTGCGGTCAAAGCCCTTTAACACCAGGCATGAAACCACAGCATTTGGACTCTGCCCTGCTGGGTTTCCATCTTGCTTTTGTCCAGGAGTTTCTCACGAGGTCTGTATTCCTCCCTTTAGGAATGGCAGTATATATTCTGTGCCATTGTATGCTGGAAGTATGCAATTTGCTTTTTCATTTTACAGGGGGTTACAGTTAAGAGCTTGCCTTTGGTCTCGGAAGAGACATTGCACTTTAAACAGTTTGAGACTGAAAGCCTACAGGTACTTTTGAAGTTGGGATTAAGTACTAGATTTACCATAGGCATTCCCAGAAGCTAACCTAATCTGTCACAGGTGTACCTGGAGGTTTGTCTGATTCCATATCCTGTCAAATTGACAATCAACACTAACCATCACAAATACCAAAAACAGGAGAAATGACCCCTCCCATCACAAAAAAGAAATCACACTATGACCAGAAAGAACTTCTAGAAAGACAGGCTCAAAACTAGGAAATCCATGATCACCATTCATTCATATGTTAGCTTGTGAAGCCATGCATTTATCCTTACAAAGCCTTGTTTCAGAGAAGCTTTGGTACCTGAGGGCGGGGCCCAGGTCTGGGCAAATTCAAAAGTTAGGTTTACACCAGAAAGTTCAGCCAATAGCTACTGTACCCTGTGCCCCTTTGCCCAATCCTGGAATGCCAGGACGTGCAGTACCCCGTTTACGTAGGCTTTTCTTTAAAACGCCCCTCCCTTTGGAAGGAAGGTTATCGACCTGGGTTCATTTGGAATCTGTATGTAACAATAAAACCCTCATACATTTTGCAGCAAGTCCAATTCCGTGGTGGTCTTTGGGGGTCTTCTAGACCCAGGTACAACAAATTCTCACGAGGAAAACAATGACACAATTACCTCCAGAGATACTAAAAATCATTTGAAATGTAAGCACATTTGTGAATGAAAAACAAACAAAAAAGCTGACCTAAAATAGGAAGCGAGTGCTTTGAGTTTTTCTTTTTATTTTAACTGATTTTTTTTTATTGATGTGCCTGTGTGAGTACAGGTGCTGGGAAATCCCCTGGAGGTACAACACATGTAGCTGGGAGCTGCTGAGAGGTGGGGTTATAGACATGCACCACCATACCTGACGCAGAGGATTTAACGTTCTTTTTTAGAGGGGGGGAAAGTTGTTGGTTTAAGTAAAGACTTTTGTGGCTAGCCTTGAACTTGCTATGTAACCAAGGATGACTTTGAACTGATCTTCCTGCCTCTGTCTCAGCAGTGCTGAGAATACTGGTAAATGGCCCATGCCAGCTTAGAACATTCCTCAAGGTACAAAGTATATAAGAACTAATCTTGAATGTCTCCTATTCTTAGATAGGATGACTTGAGACTACAAAGTTCTCCCTCAGTTGATTTGAAGATTCTACTTCATTCCAGCAAAAGTACTAACAAGCTATTCATACTTCATGAGTAACATGAGTAGATATTAAAGAACATGTGAAAAACAGCCAGAAGCACCCTGGGGAAGAAAAACACTCTGAGCATTAAAACACACCATGACTGGATAAAGATATTGGGTGGGAACTTGTGCAAAAATAGGCAAGTAAATGATGACAGCCTTGGAAAGAAATCACTAATAGTGTGATGGGGCACTACTATCTTGAAGGGAACCAACAGCTGTTTAAAGGGACTTAAGGATCACTCCACAGGACAGGATTCATATGTGGTACTGTAAACTCAGTCAGCTCCCTGGCGGAAAAGTGTATTTAATGAATATTTAAAATGGCCTAGCATAATCTTTGGTCATGTTTCTGGATCTGAAATGTCCTAAATTATGAAGAATGTTTTATAAGTAAACATAATTTTTTCAATATGTAAACCTGTCTTAAGTCACATAGCTACACAAGACACAGCACAAGAAACAAATGTAGGCTAACTTGTAGTGGGATTATGATGTTACATTGTAAATAATTGTCCCACCTACTGGTTTAATAAAATTGCTGATTGGCCACAGGCAGACAAGAAGTGTGGGTGGGGCTACCAGACTAGGAAAACTCCAGAAACAGGCAGAGCAGAGCTGAGATGCCAGAGAATTGCCAGTGAAATGAGATGAGCAGAGACGCCAGGAGACGCAGAGGAAAGAACTTGAAATACTGCCGAGAAAAGGAACTGAGCTGCATGGCTGAACAAGAATCACGGGTTGATCTAAGATGAAGGAGTTAGCAAGTTACATCCCTGGACTCTAGGTCAATCAGCACGAAATAAATATAAGCTTTTGTGTGTTTCTTTGGGGCAAAGCAGCAGTGGGGCTGTGAGTGAGTCTGAACCTCGAGGCTAGGCCCGAAAGTCCCGGCCAGAAACTCATACAACCCTGACATATTATATAAATCTGTTTCCAGTCTGTGTCCTGAATGAACCCTCAACTCAGAAGTGCTGGCCTTTCTAACTTATCCCCTAAAGGACAGCTGTGCAATCCTTACAATTTCATTAAACTGCTTAGTTATGGCTCAGAGTTGACTTTTAACTGTGAGTCCACACTGATCTGGCCGACGGGACATAGGTGCTCTGGTCCCTCCCAAAGGTTCTCCGGCCCTTCTCCCTCTAGCTTGCATCCCTTGCCAAGACACTAGGAAAGCACACTGGTTCTTGCTTTCTGCAAACTTGGGTTCAGCTATACTCACATTCTAACCTGTGTTACAAAGTCTCATGTCCTTTTTGTTGTGGTTGTTCTCAAATTTTTCCTGAGGGTTGGGGGGAGAATTCTCTTTCTAAATAATAATCTGCTCCTGTTTTCATGGATGCTCCAGAAAGGGAGGTGGGCAAGTAGACCAATTCAACAGAGTTCAAAATCCAGAAAATTTCCAAAGTATATGGAAAGTTGTCACCAGAATCACTTGGTTATAAATGGGCTTTAAAGAAATTCATTTATTTTGTGCATATGACTGTTTCGCCAGCATGTGTGCACACTATTTGTGTCCCTAGTGCCCACAGAAGTCAAAGAGGGCTTCGAGTCCCCTGGCATTAGTGTCATGATGGTTGTGAGCTGCCAAGTGGGTAACAGGGAAGGAATCTGGGTCCTTTGCAAGAACAGGTGCCATCTCCCAAGCCACACCCCTCTCCCCTTAAAGACAAGGTTCTGCTAGGTGAGAGCAAGCCTCCTGCTTTCCCTTCCCAAGTGATGAGCTACAGATAAATGTTACATGGTTACAGCGTAAGTCATTTGGATAACTGGGTACCCATGGGGTCGGGGGAACAAACAAACAAAACTAACTAACCCTTTATCTGTTACCCCACCACCACCACCAGACAAAGTCTCACTGTACACCTCTGGCTGTCCTGGAACTCACTAGGTAGACTAAGCTGGCCTCCAACTCACAGATTCACTGGCCTCTGCTGGGATTAAAGATGTGTAACTATTTCTACACCTGGTTTGGGCTAGAAAGATAGATCATTGGATAAGGGCACTGGCTGCTCTTCCAGAGGACCCAAGTTAGATTTCTAGCACCCACAAGGAAGTTCACCCATCTGTAGCTCCAGAGGACCTATGCCCTCTTCTGACCTCTGTATCAGATGTGTACAGGATGCAGATACATACAGACAGACAGACTAGGAAAAAATAAAAACACCTCAGTGACTTGTTCCCTAATCACATACAGGGGAAGATTTTCTAATTATGACTCAAAGCCAGAAGGCAAAAAAGGCAACTACTAACACATCTGACTACATAAAAACAGTAAGTACTTTAGGGCAAAACAGAGCAAATCTACAGTTAGGTCACAAAGCCTGTAACAGCAGTAGGAGGCTGAGACAGGAGGATCAGAGGGAGCTCAACTTAAGAGTAGAGCCTGTGCTACACGGTAAGACCATGTCTCAAAAACTTAAAACAAGGGCTGGAGAGATGGCTGAGCAGTTAGCACTGTCTGCTTTTCAGGTGACTGTAACACACTCTTCTGATCTCTGCAGGCACTGCACACATGTGGTACACATACATACATATAGGCAAAACACCAAACACATAAAAACAAAAATTAATAGATCTTAAGGAAAAAAAACTAAAACAAATATTTCAGTAAGCTGAAGACACCTGAAAAAATATTTGGAGTATATGCGATAAAGGCTCATGATAAAAATTGAAGAGCAAGCTGCACGTGTAGAGTGGTACATACTTGTGATCCCAGTTACTGTGAGGTTGAAGCAAGAGGATCAGGAGTCAAGGACAGCCTACCCTTTGTTACACGAGGTCTGTCTTTAAAAAACCAAGAGAAAAAAAGTAGTGGCACCACATCCATGAAGAAAAGAAAAGATAATTTACAAGCCAGCTGTTGAGAAACCATCACACATCAGTTGTGACAGAGTGCTCAGTTAAATACACTCATTTCAATGATTGCTTTGTCACAGTGATTAGATGACAAAATGCCTGGGGCATTAGTGGGCATGCCTTTGTAGGTGTCTGTGATGGTATTCCCAGAGCGGATTAGCTGAGGGGGTAAGCTGAGCCCTAAGGGTGGGTGGCACAATTCTAAGGCCTGGGGTTCTGCACTGAAGAAAAAAGAAAAAGAAAAAAGTAGGCTGAGTACCAGGATTCATCTCTTTGTTTCCTGTGAACAGAGCAATAAGAGCAGTTACTAATACACTCATAATTAGAAAAGTGCAAATGAAGCTAATATCAAGGTATCTGTCATCCATCAGCCTAGCACAACTTTTCAAAGTTGACACAGCCCTGTAGAAAGCAAGCATCCCCTATGATGCTGGAAGGAAGACATAAAAAAGTATGGTGAAGTCACGAGAACCCAGCAATTCTACCGCTAGCTGTCTACCCAAAGATACATCTCAGTAAACTACTGCTGCCCACTCCTAGCTTCTTGTGGGTATGGCATGTAGGTAAGGAGACAGAGATAAGTACACCTACATGTACAGAGGATGACATGGAAGTAATGTGAGACACCAATGAGTGTACATTATATATACAGTATGACAGTGGAGGCAAGACACACAGGTAAGTGTGCATGCATGTATATAGTATGACACGGAGACAAAAAGACACACAGATGAGTGTGCACGCATGTATACAGTAGAACATGGTGATAAAGAGACACAGATGAGTGTGCACTCATGTATACAGTAGAACATGGCGATAAGGAGACATGGATGAGTGTGCACGCATGTATACAGTAGAACATGGAGGTAAGGAGACACACAGATGAGTGTGTACATGAATGCACCTCAGATGGGTTATAGCATCTGAGAGCAGTGAGCTCAATATTCCCTATGCCTAACAGTCATTTTGGTTTCTAAATGCTATTCAGGATGGAGCAGAGAAAACACAAGAGCCTAAATTTTTTTTACAGAAGTGCTTTTTACACTTTACAATTATTTCTCTACTATTTTGGGGGTGCACATGCCATGGCACCCACATGGAATTCAGAGCACAACTCGTGGGAGTCTGTTTCTCTCCTTCCACCTAGGTTCCAGGAATCAAGCTTCATGGCAAGAGTCTTCACCCACTGGGCCATCTCATCAGCCGGAGCCTAAAACACTTTTTGAACCAAAATACTTAGGAAGTCTTTATGAAAGGATGTGGGTGCGTCAACAGGGCACAGGTGTCCACCTGAAGGACTCCTAATGCTGGAGCAATTTAAACTGAAAAGTAAATGATAGCATTGGGTTACAATTCAGAAAGCAGTAAACACATGCACCTGCCCATTCTGGAAATAACCTGATTATAAATGCAAGAAGGGATCCCAGCTTCCTTTAGGGACAAATTCTAAGTAATGGATGTTAAAGACGTGACAGAAACAGAGTTAGCATTAAGACGAGAGTTGTCAATAGATGCTAGAACGTACATGTGTGTGTGTGTAGGTGGAGAAAGAGGAAGAATTTCAATGAGTAGCCCACTTAAGCTGGCTCACACAATGATTCCTCCTGCCTCTGTCTCCTAAGATAGTGGAGTGCATGTGTGTGCCACCAAGCCCAGCTACAAAGGGGTTTTCTAATGAAAAACATCCCTCACATCACCAGTGGCATACACCCATGAGTCTAGAAACACTGCCTTAACCCAAACTGTTTTCTAGTAACTGCTAGCCATCAAGTCTAAATTTTCCTTTCTGACCAGCCTAAAATAAACACAGTCCCTCCTGGTGGTAATCACCATCCTCTCAACAGTCCAAGGTTAATCTCAGGTTCTTCCAACTAAGCATCTCTGCATTCTCTTGCTCTTCTGTTTCTGAACTATTTCTTAAGAGTCTTTTCACTCCGGATCACTTTCTAAAGAGTCTGTGTTCCACTGAAAACAAACCCCACAAACCATGCCACGCAACCATGGAGGAAGATACAGAGGAGTACACGTGCTGGCATTTGGCCATTGTCGCACAGTGGGTCCAAGCAAGTGTGCCTTCTCTGTTTCCACATGAAACAACTCTCCTACTTCTGGCTTACTAAGTGTCATCTTCATTATCTCCCTCTTTTAATTTAATAGGCTTTCCAACACATACTCATTAAATTTAATTTCCATTTTGTCTTCTATTCTTTATTTATTTTGTGTATATGCATCTGGGAGTGTCTGTAAAGATGTATGCACATACATGCCTGTGAGGCCAGAGGCCAACTCTGAATGTTATTTCTTAGGAACACTCTCTCTCTCTCTTTTTTTGGTTGAGTCTCTCAACTGGCTTGGGGTTTGTTTATCCACTGGCCTAACTGAGAGGGTCTTGAAACTATCCCAACAGTGGGGTTACAAGCACATGCCACCACACCCAGATTTTTTATGAGAGTTCTGGGAACTGAATTCAGATCCTCATGTTTGCAAGGCAAGTGCTTTGCCAACTGAGACATCTACCTCCATGTTGTATCTAAGGTATCAAAATACTTTCAACTCTTACTCTGCCATAGGTTACAATCACCATGTCTACTTCCTGGAGGATTTTGATAGCCTTCTGCATTAAGTTAGACAAAAGCCTTAAGAGAACAAGATCAAGGTCCCAATCTCTGGTTATGTGGGATCTGCTCAGGTTTTACATGGACAAAGATACACAATGTGTGTGGTGGCTGGAATGAAAACACTCCCCCTAGATCGAGATATTTGAATACTTGGTCTCAAGTCTGTGATGCTGTCTGGAAAGGTTTAGGAGTTCTGACCTTGCTGGAGGAGGATGTCACTAGGGTCAGGCTTTGAGAGTTTAAAGGCTCAAACACTTCCTGATCACGCTGTTTCATGTTTCTCATTCAAGATATAAGCCCTTAGCTTCCCTCCCCTGCCGCCGTGCCACACACCATGATGGACTCTTATTTCTCTGGAACTATAAGCTAGAGAACCCTCTTTTCCTTAAATTTCCTTGATCATAGTGTTTTACCACAGCAGCAGAAATTAACTAATACACTGTTAACATTGGGTTGCTGTCAACTCTCAATACTTTGGGCTCAGGTGGGACTATTATATTCCTCACACTACCTGCATACATGTTTTCATTTCTCTTGTCAGTCAACAGCGACAGCAGCATCTCCCTGTTCTTCTTTCAATATCTGACTTACCAAAAAGGGGAACAGAAGCATAAACACAAATGAGAACTTATATTTCACCAGTGAAATTCAAGGCGCTTCTGAAACTATTCACAACAGCAAAGCATCTGTTACAGGAAGGCCAGCAGACTTGTGATTCCTCATGGTGATAGGTAGCTCAGGCAGTGGTCCAGGTCCTAGATTCTTGGTGCAGGAGAAACAGAAAGGCCTTCTCTGATACCATGATGGGGTATCCTCCAGGCCATGAGACCATGATGTATGTGGTGACCCTTGGCCATCAGAGTGGATTAAATGGCTCCCATTTCTGCTGTTTATGAAGAGCAGATTACGAGCGACACTGATCCACATGCTGATGCTGGGACGGCTGGGGCTGAGCACTTCATCCCTTCTGCTCCTTTCCAGAGAGATCTGTCAGCTTTCCTGAAGGCAAATGAAGACATACTACCAAACTAAAAAGACACTTCACTATATAAAAAAAAATTAAAACCCCAACTAGACACAAAGACCCCATTACTTAACAGTAATTGAAGCAGATCAAGTGAACAGTGGCCTTATCTGGGCACAGCTGAATCAAGGGCTGAGCTGAGCAGACACCTCTTCAGACAAGGCACAAATTAAAATAAAAGTCATGATCCTGCAGCCTCAATGATGGGACAAAGTTGGGACAGGCCTCAGAATGTCCAGCTGCCCTCCCTGAGGAGGAAGGGGGTCACTTCTTTGTTGATGTGGATACCTTCCTTTATTGGAAGTGATGGGCCCAAATGACCTTAATGAATGAAGAGTCCAGAGGGAGGAGGGTTAAGACTTAGCAATTTGCCAGAAATGAGATTCAAAAGCTCAGCTTCTGTGCTGACAAGATGAGCTCTTTCAGAAACCAGATGGGACATGACCCTAGTTCTTCTGGAAATGCAACAGGAACTGAGGACCCAGGAGACCACACAGCAGCTCCTCTGTGGGTACGGCTCTGGATTATGAAGCACTTTCCAAAGTCCACCTTCCTACTCTACACTCTACAGCAGAGGAGTGAATAGAAACTGAGAGATGCCCTTTGAACTCTCCACCAGAAAGCACTGCATAGTCTCCATAGTAAGCAGAAGGAGGAGACAGCACACTCCTGAATATCAAACATCCGGTGAAGCACTTATATGACATATGTTAACATGACTGAGCAGGAATGATATATGCATGGTTTTAATGACCAAGGTGGTGCATGTCTTCAATCCTGGCATCTCAGAGGCAGAATTAGGTAGACTTCTGTGAGTTCAAGGCTAGCTCAGTCTACATAGTAAGGCACTGTCTCAAAAAAAGAAATTAATTAAAATTAAAAAATTAGGAAACCAGGGAGAGTCACTAGAGATCAATAATGTACTGATGCCAAGGCCACAAGAAAACATTTTATATAAAAATGAACATAAAATAAATAACTTAATCTTTCAGGCATGGGGAGTGTATACATGTATCCCAGCACTAGGAACAGAAAGGTAGGAAGAGCACAAGTCTGAGATTAGCCTGAGCTACACAGGGACATGTCATCATAATAATAATGATAATAATACATAGCAGCAATAATGATCTAACCTTTCCTTTTGAAGGTATTTTGAGAAGCTTTATTATCAGCCTTATCCTGGAGCTGATAAGCACTATGGATGTACACCACTGGTTATGTCCTGCTACAGGAAGTATATCGGACGGTTTCCCAGGCTTCACTCCACTCTATCTGCCACAGTAAAAAAGTTTCCTTGTGCTAGAGCTGGATGACCATCAGTTTGCACAGGGAACAGGGACTTCTAGGAACTGAAATTAATAAGGTCCCACAGATTGCCATTTAGAGTGAAAGCATGGTTTCCATCAAACAAAGACTCCTTCCTGATGGCATTTTAATTTGGAAAATGACCTTGTACTCTTGGGAGATTTGATTCCTACAGCACAATGAAATCTGGCTGAATGTCAAGCAGAAAGGGGCCAGAAGTTATGACTCTGACTGTCACTCTTGGTCTCTACCTTACAAGGACGGAAGGGGCTCTCACCAGACAGATGTGACATCTTGATGCTGCAGCCTCAGTCAGCCATGACCATTTTTCAAAAGCAAGATTTTCCAGTATTTCCCAGCCAAGTCCACTTGGCAAAGAGATGGTGAGTTACAACATCAGCAAGCGAAGGGCACCACAATGGGTCACCTTGGAGAAGCAATGGAGAAGAGGAAGGGGACACTCGTTCTTCCATTTCTAATAAAAAGGTGTGGGGAGGGGCCAGGAGAGAGGGGATAGCTCAGCAACCAAGCGTACATGCTGCTCTTCAGAGGATGCGTGTCAGCCACTCACAACTGCAGCTCCAAGGGATCCAAAGCTTCTGGCCTCTGCAGGCATCTGCCGCATACCCACATGTAGACACACACTAGGGGTAGAAGCAAGGGATCACCACAAGTTTGAGGCCAGCTTGGACTACAGAGGGAGACACTAACTCAAAATATCAAAAAGCAAAAAAGCAGCACACAGGCTTCCCTTCCGCTGGCTGGCAAGGCTCTGTCCTTGCAGAGTCTGAGAATATCCGGTTTGGCCTTCCTCTCATGAAATGACTAGGCCCAAGCCTGGCAGCCCACGTCACACCATCTCCAAGCTTGTCTGAACTATTGTGTCTTTATGTGCATGGATGATGAGGTGACCACCTCCAAGGACAACACTGGAGTCCTCATTAAAGTGCTATTATAAATTTGGCCCTGGCCTTGGCCTCTTGGCAAAGACCTGTGGACACTGAGAGCCTGGCTTATAGTCAGGGCCTAGAGGCCTAGCCCAACAGCTGTGCAGCTCTGGAGGGAACTCCTGCAGGCTTGCCACTGCTGGCCCAGAGAAAGGATATCAGAAAGGGTCTGTGGAGTCAGGCGCAGCTCAAACCTCTCCTGTCACATGTTCTTTAAAAAGCTGAACTTGGTGGTAGGAGCAGGGAGGATAAATGGACTCAATGGACTTGCTGGTCATTAGATTTAGGCTCTTGTGAGTCTACCCAGGACATGTGACGCCTACATCACATTTGGATTGCGACATTAAAGATAATTTTTCCACCGTGCTAGGGACAGAACAACACTTATCGCTGAACCACACCTCTAGCTCCAACTCTAGAGATCTTAAAGAAAGCACTTGTGAACAATCTACTGAGAGCAAGCAGAATCCAATAAACAACCCAGGTATGTAAATAAAATGACATCTCATTTCTACCCCGCATCATGGTGGAAGGTAAGGAGTTCACTTGAGTCTTGGAATGAGAAAAATCAAGCACAGAGGCCTTGGCTGATTTGCCTGATTACTGTAATTGACAGACCGAAGCTTTCACTGTGGTTCTCATCTAGCTGGAGACAGAACTAAGTAACTCAACTGACGGAACTCTAGAAAACAAAACCATGTGAGAAGAGATGGCAAAGCCTAGCAGAACCTTAGCACACAATTATCCCTCAAGAGAATACCCTATTGGTGGGAGGATAAACATGCAGATTGATGGAAGGATAGTGGAAGCTGAGAAATAAGCCATGAGCTTTATTACATTACATTCATTCAAACCACCACAGTCAAGTGATGTTTGACAATGGTGCCTGAAGGAGATCCCACACACACACACAACAGGGGTTCCCTCTTGGACCCTGGATTAGGCACAAACCATACCCAAACACTTGTTTGTACAGAGTGATCCTTTAATAATTGGAAAGTTAAAGTGTCTGTTTTCTAACTCAGGCAGAAAAACAGCAGCAAATGACCTTGCAGGTGTCATTTTTAAGAGAAGGGGAGAGGTGTGTGTTAGAGTGGGCTGGGTGTGGTGGTAAAGGAGACAGGGCAAAGGGGAGAAGGAGAAGGGGATAAGAGAAAGGAGGCAGAGGGATTTGTCCTGGGGGGACAAAGGACTGCCTCTGGTTAAGCGGTAGCAGACTTGGCCCATAAGCAAATGGCAGTGTATAAAGGAAAATCCTGTGTTAGGGTGAAGTGTTTAATTTTAATTGGGCATGTTAATTAGGTGAGTCAAAGGGGGTTTCTGATAGCTGGGCTTTAATACTTAGATAGCTGGACCTTGGTAGTCAGCTTCAGGGGAAGGGAGTGGCCAAATAAGGGAAGAGACCTTGGTGGCTAGCTTTAGGAATGTATCTAACAGAGTTTAGCCAAGCAGAGGAAATGAGAAGGACAAGATCTGCCAGAGCACATGCTCTAGTGGGCTGGCGCCCCCTTCAGTGTCAAGAAAATCTATTGAGGTAGAGTCTTCAGGAGAAAAGGGTGCTAAAAGGATTCACTTTCACATGTAAAAAAGATAAGAGTGAGGACCTGCCACTTGTCACATACAAAAATCAACTCAATACAGATCAGACACTATACATACGAATGAACAGAACAGTAAAGCCAGGTATGTGACATATACCGGTAATCCTAGCAACCAAGGCCAGCCTGGGATACATCAAAAGACTTTATATGGCACAAATTCTATTTGATATTATAATAAAAACCTGGAGCCAGATATTGGGGAAAAGATGAAACATCGGAGACAGAGAAACAAACCACAGCCACTTCTCACTCAGCCAACTCCTCAGGCTGTCTCCTGAATCTTCAGTCTGCAATCTTCTCTGTTCTCAGCCCTAAAGGGATGTGCCAGGGGAAGCTGAACTCCCCCCTCCTCTCTCTCTGCCCCTCCATCTCACTTCCTGGTTCAATTTCTTTAGTGCCAGGATTAAAGATGTGTGCCACTACCACCTGGCTCTGTTAGGCCTTTAACTCACAGAGATCCAGAAGGTGATGGGATTAAAGGTGTGAGTCATCACTCCCTGACCTTCAGGCTTGGCTCTGTGGGTGGCTCTGTCCTCTGATGACTATTTTTATTAAACAGACAATAAATCACCACAACTTTATATCAATCAATCAAATAAACAACGATGGGACTTCAGAAACGCCGAGGGAGTAGGAGTACTTGTTGTTCTTCTAGAGTACTGGGATGTGGTGGTTAAAGAAGAATGGCCCCCACTGGCTCAAATATTGGAAGGCTGACTCATCAGGGAGGGAGGTATGTCCTGGTAGGAGCAGGTATAGCTTGGTTAGAAGTATGTCACTGGGAGTGAGCTTTGTTTCAAGGGCCCAAACCAGGCCCCTGCTGCCTGAGAATCAGGATATAGAGCACTGCTTCTCCAGCACCATGTCTGCCTCCATGCCACCATGCCTTCTACCATGATGATCATCTAAAAACTCTGAAACTGTAAACCAGCCCCAATTAAATGTTTTCCTTTAAAAGGGTTGTTGTGGTCATAGTGACTCTTCATAGCAACAGAACACACACCAGGTTTGATTCCCAGCAGCTACATGGAGGCTCACAACTATCTCTAAGTCCAATTCCAGGCAATCAGCAGACACCAGAAATGTACAGGGTGCACAGACATACATGTAAGTAAAACACTTATAAATATAAAATAAAAGTAATTTTTTTTAAAGTTAACTTTATGCTATGTAAACCATAATGGGCAAAAGAAATAAGCTGCTTTAAAAGGGGGGGGGGTGACCTGAGGACACAGTCTCAAATCTCCATAAATTCTTATCTGTACACACCTAGATCAGTGACGCTCTCAGATCTCAGCAGAGAACTGCCTGTGCAGTGGATGCAGGGTAACATGGAAACTCACAGCTGGCCAAAGCTCAGCCACAGATAAGACATGTCCTCCTGCCAAGGCTGAAGGGTCACTGTGAAAAAGGGCAGAAAGATTCTAAGAGCCAAAGGTCCAGGAAGACCAAAGTGAAACTATCTTCTGGACATGACAGGAACACTGTAGCCATGAAGTCACAGCAGCTGTGGATCCCTGCACATGATCCAGCCAGTCAACCCTCATGAATCCCTAAACCTACCTGAGGACTCTGATGGCTGCTGGGGGTATAAGGGTCAGTTTATCAGGGACTGCACCCTTAGAACTGACTCCACATTCACCCAACAATGTGGTCTTGAGAATTTAAGAGAACTCAGAAGACACAAGCTATAGTCCAGATAAGGAAAGCAGATTACATAATAATAATAATAATAATAGTTTTTGTTGGGGTTTTGTTTAGTTTTTTGAGACCCAGTATTAATTTGCAGCCCAGGCAACCCTGAACTTAGTATGAGCACAGGCTGGCCTGAAACTCAGACTGACCCTTCTACCTCTGCCTCCCAGCTGTCGGAATCACAGGTTGCTTTTTCCCTTTTTCCATGATTGTGCATTGATTGCACAAAATGTTGCATTTTGAAGCAACTGAATTCTAGTTTTTCCTAAATAAATGTTTTGGAAATATCAACAATTTGACCCATTCTTGTAGGCCTCTTTCATTTCTTTTCAGCACATGTGTGCTCTCCAAGTCAGACAGTTGAGGTGGTGTTTCCAGAACACCTGCTATGTACCTCTCTCGGTGCCAAGCACCTGATAATCAAAGAAGCCAACACAGACCTTCCAGGGCGGCTGCTAAATTCAGCAGCCATGCAGGAGGTCCCTAGCAGGGGAAAGTTGTCTTCCTGTGGGGGCCTTATCTCCCTTCCACTTTTCTGTGCATCTGTAATAAAATCCAGCCCCAGGTGCAAAGGACTGATACCCTGGGTAGCTGAAGGAGAGAACTTAGGCCAGGGTCACAACCAGCAATGAACCACTGGCCCATTTCTTTCCCCAAGGAGGAGCATGGCCAACATAACGAAAGCAAGTCAGATGCAGCACTCAGCTCAGCAGATTCTAAAAGAAAAAGTGGGGGCGATAGCTCAGTAGCTCATTTCTTGAGGAGTGGGCTGTAATGACTGAGGAAGAAAATCTTAATAACCACCAAAGGGCAAAGCAAAGGGTTTTGTTGGAAGGCCCTGCCTCATCAGCGGGTGCTCATTAGGGTTCCACTGGGGACCGCACTCAGCAGACGAGCTATCAAATCTGCATCCGGCGGAGTGAAACGGGCAGATTCAGCTCTCCATCTTTGTACTTTTAAGTTAGACCCCTTAGGGTTTCTAGGATGGTGTTAAAGCCATCAATACGTTTAAGTGGTTTTGCTGACAAGGACTACTGGCTTTATTGGATAATTTCCCAAGTGTTAGCAAAGGTAGGTCTTGAAGTTCCCCACAGATAGAACAGAGGGATAAAAACAGTTCCATTCTCTCACCTAGTCCCCCACCCCCCACAGCCAGTTTTTAAACCAATTCATAACGGCAAGAAATGGTAAATGTGGCCGACTGAAGCTTTCTGGTTCATTCACATCAAAGTCTGTGAACCTGCATCAAAAATACTCCAGGTTGTAATGACCTGCCCTGTCAACATCCTTGAGTCTGTTATCTCTGGACTGAGAGCCTGGCCTGCCTGAAGGTTTCCATGAAAGCAATGGCTAGTTTGCCAGGACACGATATACCCCACTGCTGCCTTTGCCCACTGAAGAGTTCACAGAGCAGAGACCATGGCAAGGGTAAAGGTCCACTAAGGCTGACTTGGCCAGACTGGGGAACAAAGTCAGGTTCCTGGTGCTTTTGGCTGTGAAATAGCAGCTGCTGAACTTTTTTTCTAGGACAATCTTTAAAATATTCCCAGATGGAGTAGGGGGTTTAGCTCAGTGGTCGAGCGCTTGCCTAGTAAGCACAAGGCCCTGCATTTGGTCCTCAGCTCAAAGAAAAAAAAAAAAAATCCCAGTCAAAAGAAGGCAGAAAACACTTAAAATTAACAGTCTTAAACCCCTTGTTCAGTTAGCAGAAGAGGTGATTTCTTATATCTACATTACAATTGTGTATCCCTGAGAACAGAGCCAGTCAAAATGCTACAGATTCAGGGCAAAGGTGGGCTGGGGCTGCTCTGATTATAAACAAGGCAGGTGTCTCAATGGTCATTTTGATGATCAGATGGTGACAGAAGTTCCAGATGTGCTGTTGACAGCAGCATATAGCCCAACAACTCACAACAGGGTCCCCAGCCCTGGCCCTTATATCTGTTCCTTCAGCCTCCACAGGTACACATAGCCAACTTGAACCCACACTTTATCTTTTGTCTTTGCACTTCAGTCTATCTATTGGCTTCTTCATCCACCTGGACCCCACCGCTCAAGGGATCTGAAGAAGCAAGGTCTGGGGTTGAAAGCTCTTAATTTTTTAATTTTAATTTATTTATTGATTGCAGTGGAATTATGCTCTTGTATACATATATATACAGTGACTATAAATATTTGTCACTGTAAATATTGGTTTAATAAAGCTAGGCAGACAGGAAGTATAGGCAGGGTGATCAGACAAGGAGAATTCTGGGAAGAGAAAGAGCAGAGACACCAGCGAGATGCAGAGGAAGATGAGAACGTTGCATTGAGAAGAGGCCTAAGCATGGGTAAGACTCATGGGTTAGTTTGAGAGTAAGAGTTAGCACATAATAAGCCTGAGCCATAGGCCAAACAGTTTATAATTAATATAAGCCTTTGTGTGATTATTTGGGACTAAATGACTACGGAACTGGCCAGGTAGCACAGAGAAAGTTCTGACTATAACTGATTATTTCATGTTTATGGGTGTTTTGCCTACAAGTTTATCTATGTACCACTTGCTTGCCTGGTGGTCACGGGGGACAGCAGAGGGAATCGGATACTGTGGAACCTGAGTTATGAGCTGACATGTGGATGTTGGGAATCTTTTCTCTCTAGCCCAGCTCAGAAAGTTCTTTAAACTAAACTTTATTGGGTACCTCTGTGTTGTGTAGCCATTTCCTATGAGTTGAAGCATATCCTCTTGGAGGGGAGCTCTTTTTAGAGAGCTAAGAAAACTGGACACTTATAAGTGTTGGGAAGTTCAGAAAGTTACAAGTCACATGAGGTCCGTCCCTGGATTTATATATGCAGCAGACAATTGCAGGGGAGAGAAAACTCTGTGGAGTGCCAGCTTGCGGTTCAGGGAGCTCCAGGACTGCAGCTTTCATGAGTCACCACCATACTAGGGTGAGCTTTTTCTGATGTGGACGTTACCCCTGATTCTTGTTCTAGCCACTGTTCTGTTGCTATAAAGAGACACTATGACCAAAGCAATTCTTATAAAAGAAAGCATTTAATTGAGGTTTGCTTACAGTTTCACAGGTTTAGTCCAATAGTTGAGTGCTACATCTTGATCCACAGGCTGAGAGAGAGAGAGAGAGATTATCGATAGATCTTGGGCTTGGCATGGGCTTTTGAAACCTCAAAGCCCACCCTGTGTCATATTTCCTCCAATGAGAGCATACCTCCTAATCCTTCTAATCCTTTCAAATAGGTGCCACTCCCTGGTAACTAAGCATTAGGATATATAAGCCTATGGGGGCCATTCGTATTCAAACTACTACACCTCTTACTGACAATGTCTGACTAATAAAAAATTAGTAGGTATAATGGTTTGTATAGTAAGTGTCCCCCAGAGTCTCATGAACTGAAGGCTTGATTCTAATGCAGCAGTATTTCAAGGTGGGGTCTCAGAGGTAATGGGTGTTTACTACTGCAGTGGCAGTGGCAGTGGGAGCTGGAAAATGGATCCCATAAATGAGGTGAACTAAAGTCTCATGTGATAGGCAACTTTATTCAGAGTACCAGTCAGTTTATACTCTGAAGGTTAAGAAGAATCACATGAGTAAAGTTCTCATGAGTTCAAGCTGTACAAAATCACAAAGACAAACCACACATGGCAAAAACACATTTCTCCATAGAGGTACCTAAAGATAAGAGCAGTGAGCAGTAATGAGTAATCAGAAGTAAACTCAATCCTACCTGCCATGCCTGGGAGGAGCACAAAAACACATTCCAGGAACAATGCCATGCTTTAAAAAAAACTGAAGTCACTGGCTGCAGAGATGGCTCAGCGGGTAAGAGCACTGGCTGCTCCTCCAGAGGACCTGGGTTCAAATCCTAGCACCCACAATGCAGCTCACAGCTGTCTATAAGTCCTGTTTCAGGGACTCTAACACCCTCACACAGACTTACAACCAGACAAAATACCAATGTACATAAAATATAAATAGATTAATTTAAAATAGAAACTGAAGTCACAAGACTCTCATTTTGTTTTCTCATAAGCACTCAATTCTCTTTACAGGACTTTACTCTTGCATTGTGTTTTGGGAGATGGGCAGTGAGGTTGTTAACCTCACTTATGGAATCATAGCCTCATTGGCTAATAAGAGGCATGGCCTGACAGCAAGTCATAGGGTATGCCTTTAAAGCATACACCTCATCCTCAACTCCTTCTTCTCTATTTATCACTAATTTAAGATGTCTTTCTGTTCGTTAGGAATATGCTTTATTACTACTGGTTCATAAGTAAGATGTTTTGGTCTACTGCAAGGTAGCTTAGAGACAGGTGGGAAATCCAAACAAAGATAATGGAGAAGGGCAGAGTCAGACAGCTGCTGCAAGCTGCCACCCAGGAAGCAAGGTGTAATGAAACACAGGTAAAACCATGGAACACGTGACAATACATAGATTAATAGAAATGGGTTCATTTAAGATGTAAGAGCTAGCTACCAAGAAGCCTGAGCCATAGACCAAAAAGTTTATAATTAATATAAGCCTCTGAGTAATTATATTGTAAATGGCTGCAGGACCGAGGGTGGGATAGATCTGTCTGGACCTCAGGCCTGGATGGGTCAGAAAACTTCTGGATACACATTCCCCGCTTCCTCTCTCTCTCCTCAGAGTGCTGTGAGATGAGCAGCCTCACTCCCCAATATGGCATTCTGCTTGTCCACAGGCTCCCAGCACTGGGCCAAAACAATCTCTGCTAGTTTGAAAATGAAGAATTAGAAGAAAGCACTCAAAGAGATCCTATAACTGCATATGCTCACAATGTTAGGGATGGGGTGTGCACATGTACATGATTCAAGTTAAAGGTTACAATTCCCAAGATGAGGACCGCACTAGATGCATTTAGTAGCAAATTAGACACTTTCAAAGAAAAGGTTGCTCATCTTAAAAACAGCGATACAAGTTATCAGAAACTGAAGACAAAAGATAACTCTCACTGGCTACTGTCCATCATTAATGACACTCTACTGTTCTGCTGGGACCATTTCCAGTGTGACATCACAGCCCCCTATGTTTGTATCTCTACACACAGGGTGACTCTGCATACTTTTACATTTTTCTGTTAGTACCTTTGAACAATTTTCTCATTAGCTGTCTATGCCATAGTTTTCTCCATGATATCATACTTGAAATCACTGAGATTCTTTAATGTCTGGGATATAGATGCCATAATTTGAGACACCTAGTCACGTCTAGTGGTCTGAGCCTATAATCCTAGTTACTTGGGAGGCTTATGCAGAAGCATCACAAGTTTCAAGTCTGCTTTGGTTACTCAACAAAGTCAAGGTCAATCTGGGTAAAGTAATGAGATCCTGTCTCAAAAAGAAAGCTGGAGATGTAACTCAGCATCTGAACATGATGAGACCCTATATATGAGCCCTAGCATCATACACACACACATACACACACACACACACACACACACACACACACACACACACACACACGCTGTAACAAACAAAAGTATAAAATAATGATCACCAGCAGATCTGTCCTCTAAAAATTCCCAAAAAAATCTAGGTATGCCAATCAGCAGTAGAGTTGTTACCTAACATGTATAAGGCCTTGTGTTTGAGACAGGTGGGAAATCCAAACTAAAACTTAAAAAAAAAAATTAAGAAGAAATATTAAGGGGGGCAATAGTATAGGGTGTTTCTACTCAATATTAGGGCACAAAGTATGCACAAATCTCTGGGTCCCATCACCAACACACAAATGCAAAGCATCCCTTACCCTCAACATTCCAGCAGGTAGCATGCACTAAAAGAAGAATGGACTATGATGGAACTCTGTGAGGAAACCCATGGTCTCTAAAGCATAATGACTAAACAGAACTCTATGGAATGACAACTTCTTTTGATCCTGACAGAATCGGGCCTGGTTAAGGCTTATGTGAGTGAAACAGTAACAGCCCAGTGCAGAACGGTGGTTTCAGTGTAGGTCAGGGATAGCAACCTGACAGAGAACAGATTGAAGAGGAAAAACAAGGGATCTCCTTCACCATGAAGTGATTTGCTGCAGCCTGACAATGATTGTGTCAACTGAAGATATACACTACATCACAAGCAATGCTGCAACTAACTAACCAATAGGGAAATAGCACACAATCCAAAAAAAAAAAAAAAAAAATACTCCCATTAAAGATAATAAGGAGGAAAACAGAAAAGATAAGCAAGGAATGGCTAAGATAAGCCTGCAAAACAAGCAGAGGCAGCATTAGAAGTCCAAGGTCATCCATGGCTACATTCTGAAGGTAGATGAAATCCAATTTCGAAAAGCAAACAAAAACCCCTTGAGAGGCAAAGCCAGGAAGATCACTTTTGAGGCCAACCTGGTCTCCATAGGGAATTCCAGGACAACCAGGGCTACATGGTAAGACTCTGCCTCCAAAAGGAGATAAAAGATTTGAACTATTTCAATAGTCATGTGACAAGACATCCTCAGTCAGATTCAACTGGGGGAGGGGAATACTCAATTATGGTATGCAGGAAACTCACTTCAACAGACTGTCCAAACACATACCTTTAAACCCATCACTTGAGAGACAGAGGCAGGTAGATCTCTGTAAATTCAAGACTAGACTGGCCTATGTAGTGGGCTATGTCAGAAACTTCCTGTCTCAAACAAACAAACAAAAAAAAAACCAAAAACACCAGGGGCTGGAGAGATGGCTCAGCGGTTAAGAGCACCATCTGCTCTTCCAGAGGACCCGGGTTCAGTTCCCAGCACCCACATGGCAGCTAACAACTGTCTGTAGTTCTAGTTCCAGGCAAAAACACCAAGGCAAATAAATAAATAAATAAAGTTTAAAAAACAAAAAACAAAAAAAACAAAAACACCAGCAGAGCACACATGCCCCAAGGCCAACCACATTTGAGGCCATGGAAAAAGCCACTGTCATAAATTTGAAAGGCTCCAAGTCATTCTAAGTATGTTCTCAGACTAGAGTGGAATTATATTAGAACCACAGGTTCAAAGCCACCTTGTGTCAAACTAAAATTTTACACAAGGGTGTAGGGGAGAATGATGTACGAGTGTCACACAGTGGTAGAACACCTGCCTAGCACACCACGACAATCTTTAGCACAAAAGAACTCTGGCTGACATGTCTGCAGGAATTACAAGGCAGATCCTAAAATTCATATGGGAATTCAAGGGACCCTGAACAGCTGACATAATCTACAAAAAGAACAAACTTTGAGAATTGCATTTACAGATCTCAACACTGACTTCAAGCAAAAAGTATCTGCAAAACATAACTTTACCTTTAAAGGAAATAAGAAATGGTTTCTTCTGAGTGGCCAGGGAACAAGGACTTTCAGAGATGTGATCCATCGTGGAAGCAGAGACAGTTGTGATAACTTAAGGCACTTAGTGAACACACTAGTGCATCAGGTAGGCAGGTTACAATCAAGGAAACAAGTCTATCTATTTGATGGCTCATGGAAGCTAATGGTCTCCTAAATTAAGACATTCAGGGCTTTAATCTGATTGCTGCAAGGGTGGGTAATAAGTAGCTGTAAGTAACTAAGAACAGCTAGAGAGAATCTTAGTTCTCAATTTGTAAGATCTGCAACATTTCAACTCTCCACAGTCATGGAAGGTCAATCAGTCTGTAGAACCTTTAGCAGAGGTGTGGCCTTTTCATAGACCTCTAACTGAGGCCATAGTACTTCAGACTGTATTGTACTATCATATGAATATACTGATCAACTGAAAGTCCAGGGAAGACTCTCCCATTTAAAAAGAAACTGATTTCCAACAGAGCTGTGAAGGTGATTACTGAGGAGAAAATAAGCTGTCCTACAAAGAGTCCTGAAAACTTAGTACTCACAAAATAATCAGTTATTTTGAACCTACTCTGTGCCATGCTGATGGACATGGAACACGGATCTAAATGCAGAAGTTAAAACTAACTTTCTTACAAGAAAATACAAAGGTTTGGAGTGGATGAGGGTTTCTGCAATCATGAATCTGATAAGGAACTTTATAAGAATGTGTGAAGAGGGGTGCTGGAGAGATGGATCAATGGCTGCAGAGGACCCAGGTGTGGGCACAGGATGTGGTAATCATTTCTTTAAAAAAAAGACAGACAAAGGCCTGGAAGTACATGGAATGGAGACAGCTCATTACTGCTCAGCTGCTCAGGAAACATATACCAAAATGCAATGAAATCACACTTCATATCAAGGTAAGAGGTTCTTATGAAAACAACTAGAGCCAGGAAGAGGTGAGTATAGTGGAATTTTCTGTCCTGTCTGGCCCAGACTAGCCCTGAGGTCCGGACCCATAGTCTTGCAACCACGTTGTCCCACATAATCACACAAAGGCTTATATTAATTATAAATTGTTTGGCCTATGGCTCAAGCTCATTTCCAACTAGCTCTTACAACTTAATCCACTTTTATTAGTCTATGTATGGCCACATGGCCAGTGGCTTTACCTGTGTCCCATTATATCTTGCTTTCTGGGCCACAGCCAGAAGCATCTCCTTGGCTCTCCCTCCCTCTTTATCTCTACTTAGATGTCCACCTGCCTCTAAGCTGCCTTGCCAGAGGCCAAAACAGCTTCTTTATTAACAAATGGTAATAAAGTATATTCACAGTATACAGAAAGACATCACACATCAGGTGGGAATCAAGCTCTCAGCTAGAAGAATGTACAGTGGTGTAACCATTTGGTGTTAGAACCTGAAAGTTCATCAGGTGGCTAAGCAAATATTTACCATGGCACCCAGAAACTTCAACCTAGGCCTGAACGGAAAAGGAATAAAAACAAGTTCATACATACTTATATATAATATTTGCGGAGGCCACGAAACACAACTGTTCTTACATGCGTGGTTATATTTCCATCATGATAGTTTAAAAATAAATAAAGTAAACAAAGTAAAAAACTTTGAAGAGTTGTTAGCTGTTTTTAGTCTTTTACCCTTTGACTCTTTTAGTGTTTGGTCTGTTAGGATCATGCTGCCACCCAGCTCCCTAATAAATCACACATGGAGGATTATTCTTAATTATAAAAGCCCGGCCTTAGCTTGACTTGTTTCTTGCAAGTTTTTCTTACCTTTAAATTATCTTGTTTACCTTTTGCCTCTAGGCTTTTCCATTTCCCTATCTTGCTTTCACTCTCACTCTGTGGCTGGCTATGTGGCTGGGTGGCTGGCTCCTGGCATTCTCCTCTCCTTGTTCTCTTGCTCTTTCTTCTTTTCATCCCAGATTTCTCCTATTTATTCACTCTACCAGACAGCTCTGTTTATCCTTTCTCCTGCCTGGCTATTGGCCATTCAGCTCTTTATTAGACCATCAAGTGTTTTAGACGGGCAAAGCAACACAGCTTCACAGAGTTAAACAAATGCAACATAAAAGAATGCAATATAGCTTTGTATCATTAAACAAATGTTCTACAGCATAAACAAACTGTAGCACACCTTAGAATAATACTCTACAACAATAAAGTCAACACATTCTCAAGAGTCTATTTCTAAAGAACAAACAGAGAAATTACAAAAAATAGTCATTTCTTCCAAGAATTCAAAGACTAGAAAAACATGTATTGGATTGCAGGGCATTGTAGATATGCTCTGCCCCATTGACTTGCCTCGAACTGAGCTGTCTGAAGAGAAGAATCAGGGATGGAAGACTGGGTGGTATGCACACACACATGCTGTGGGCAAGCAATGTGTCACAGGGCAGTTCTTCAAGGGAGTCGTCTGTATCAGAGTTCTGCAAAGTTGCTGCCATTCATTTCTTCAACTCTCCCTCTGCACTCAACCCCACAGTCTACTGCTAACTGTTAAATCTTTTACAGTAGCACACACAGAACATGGCCACTACCACTTAGCGAATTTCAGTCCAGAGAAAAAGGAGACACACCTGATGCCTTCCTGCCCTGCTATTCCATTTCCTCCCTATGAAAGCCCTGCACATCCCTGGCCCACGAGAAGACTTCTGTGACTATTTCCTCTCCATAGAGACAGCTTCTCTCTCTTAAAGTTGTCTTTCTCACCTCAACAAACTTGGTTATGAGTGAGCAGCCAGACCAGTTACTCTGTGACTTGAATGTAGTGGTTTGTATGAGAATATTGAACTCACATATTTTAATATTGAATGTTTGTTCTACAGTTGGTGGAACTGTTTGGAAAGGATTAGGAAGTGTGACGTTCTTGGAGGAGGAGTTAGCTTTTCATTAGGGGTGGGCTTTGAGGTTTAAGAAGCCCATGGAATCTTCCAGTGTCTCTGGGTTCTCTCCTGCCTGCTGGCTGCCAACTCAGCCATAAGCTCTCAGCTACTGCTCCAATGCCCTGCTTGCCTACTGCCATGCCCCCTCCACAACTGTCATAGACTCACCCACTGAAACTGTAAGCAAGCTCCTTAATAAATATTCTCTTTTCTAAGTTGCCTTGGTCATGGTGTCTCTTTACAACAATAGATAAGTAATGACAATACTAAGCATGTGGTAAACACAGGGCCTCTGTAGAGGACACCTGGAGCATAGAGTACACCCAACCAAGACTGTCACTACATCACCAATGTCCACAGCAGTGTTTGAATTATAGCAGATGCTCAAGGGACCTACACTTGTCATAGCTATTACCACAGTAGCTATCCTCAGTACTATAAAATTCTGTTATCAGGGCCAGGAAATGGAGCACTACAGGAAGTTGGTATGTATTCTCTGCCCAAGAATCACTTGCAAATGCTGTTTCTGGCTAAAGTGCTTTCTCAGCTCTGCTGATGGCTCTTACCTTAGGGTTACTATCACTGTGATGAAACACCATGACCAAAGCAACCTGGGGAGGAAAGAGTTTATTTGGCTTACACTTGCGTATCAGTTCATTGTCATAGGCTGTCAGAATAAGAACTCAAGCAGGGCAGAAACCTGGAGGAAAGAGCTGATACAGAAGTCATCAAGGGATGCTGCTTACTAGCTTGCTCCTCATGGCTTGCTCAGCCTGCTTTCGTATAGAACCCAGGACCACCAGCAGGAGGATGGCACCACCAACAATGGCTCGATCCTCCCCCATTAATCACTTGCCTTTGGCCTGATCCTATGGAAGCATTTTTTTCAATGAAGGCTGCCTCCTTTCAGATGACGTTAGCTTTCATTAAACTGATTTCTTATTTTGGTTTTTAGTTTTGTTTGGTCTGAGGGTTGTTTGTTTGTTTGTAATATCGTTATAACGCGATTGTGCAGGTCCCCAGTGAGAACTCTCACTAGGTAGAGGTTGTTGCAATGTCAGATACCTCGCAGGTTCAGCTCCTGGGCAGCACATGGCATCTAAGGCCTTCGCCTACTAAAGGCCTTACCGTTTACGGCTTCTTTTCCCCTTGCCTTCTCCCAAGGTTTGGAGTAGAAGGTTGGGTGCTTGCAATAGACTGACTGAGCCCCTGGACTCTCACACTGGTCTCCCATTAATAGACTTGACAGGAATGAAGATATTTTAAAGAAATGTGAATCTTAATCCGACTATCAGACTATCCAAACAATGGACCCCAATGAAATGGAAATTTCCCCAAGAATCTCACGCTGTAAGAAGGAAAAAAATCCTACATAAAGGGAGAAAAAGCGTCTCAGATTTCACATAGTTCTAACCTGTCAGACCACCTCACAAGAGGCCAATGACGGGCCGGGGCTGGCCAGACCACACGGACTGCTTGGATATTTTTGGCTATTTCACCTTTACTCTCACTTCAGGATTCCGAAGTCGGAGTAATTCCCTGGATCCCTTTGTCCCTCTTCCACCGTGGCTACATTAAATAAATCTTTTTCTACTTTCTATTCTTAACTTGGCCCTTTTAATCTGCTCATTGAGGATGGGTGGCTAGGTAAGACTTGTGACACAAGTTGTGATTCATAAATTCCATAACACGGTATTAAGGTTCAGTCAAGGGCGCACACAACTACGCATCTATGCGCAAGCGCAGCTGGAGGGGCGGAACTGTCCTTTGCCAGGCCCCGCCCCCAGCCCCGCCTCAGCAGCAGGCTTCCGCCTCCCAGCTGGCCCGCCGCCCGGAAGAGCCTTCCTTAGCCGCCTGCACCCCAGATAGGCCGCCTCCTCCCTCTGCTCGCGCCCCGCCCGATGCTCACCGCGTCCCCCGCAGCCGGCAGCTCCTCCGTCCTCTTTCGTCTCCATCGGCCTGGCGCCAAGCTGTCCATGCGGCTTTGCGTGCCGCCTCTCAAGCTACCCGGAGGCGGGACCACTCTACCACGTGCCTGGAGGAGCCAATGAGGAGGCGGGGGCGTAGCCTGCAGGACAGACTGTGGCCCACCGAGGGCTGCAGGCAGGAGTAGCAGAAATCCGAGTCTCCTACGGCCCGATGAGCAGGGATTTGGTCACCCGCCACAGGTCGACGCCTCGAAGGCTGTGACTAGCTTGTCGCTCCTCGGTTCACAAAGTCAGTCTCAAAGGTCGTTTTCTTTAGTATTTGTCACGCTTCTGCAACTCTTGGTCGGCGGGAGCCGCGCCCGCCTCTTCTCCCTTGTGATTGGTTGCTGAGTCTTGATCGATGGAGGCACAGGCCAATCGGCATGGCTGAGGCTACACTGGGCCGTACCCCGGGAATTGCTGTCTGTCTGCTAATAGTTTTGCTTGGTAGTTCGAGAAAATGTGAATTCTCCTTTCAGCCTTGCAGGCGGCACCCTGACGTTTTTGCAGGCTGGTCGTGAGCTGGCTCGGGGATCGCCACCGGGGGCAGGACACGGAGTTGCGGAAGGCTGCACACCGACTTCTTGGAGACTGGTCAGGGTTTCTGTGGCAGTTTTTCCAGCCTCTTCCTCCCTCCGTGCCCCACTGCAAAGCTCTGCACTGTTCCATACAAACCTTCCAGACCCCTATTCTTCATTGATGAATTAAAATAGGGTTAGTTCTCGGCAGTGATTGGCTAGCAGTGAGCATGTGAGCTGGTCTGAACTAGTGAGAAGTAGAGAAGGTTGCTTGAAGCAGAGTTCCAGGAGATAGGCCATGAGGCACCTTTTCCCAGTCCTTGTTTAGTGTTGGCTTCCTGGAGCAGTGACAGCCTTCATTCACATCACCAGGAGGACCACTGGTGGCACGGTCCCTGGCTACACTCTACACTTCTCTACTGAGGCACTCTGAGTTTACCACAGGAAACCATTATGGGTGCATGAATCTGAACTTAGGTTGCTGCTGCTGCAAGATCTCCAGGTGGCTCTCATCTCGGTTCCCTGTAAGAGATAACATTGGCTACTGAAAGGGGACTGGGAGATATTTACCTGTTTTAACGAACTTCGCAAGCTAGGTGTGGTGGCATATACCCTTAATCCCAGCACTAGGGAGGCAGAGACAGGTGAAGCTCTGTGAGTTCGAGACCAGTCTGGTCTACTTAAAGAGTTCCAGGACAGCCAGAGCTGAATAAAGAGACTTACTTTAAAGAAAAAAAAATCAAAAAAATAAAATGATAACAACAACAACAAAGTACTTGGCCTGACTATTTTAAACCAAGTATTCACTAGGTGGAATGTCACTCCTCAGAATTGCTGGACAGACACTGACACCGGTTATCCACAATCTTGTTTCACACACCCTTCCTGACAGGTGTTTTTGGAATTCAAATTCTTTTAAAAATTTTTAAAGAGGCTGGACAGTGTGTCTGTGCCGTTGGAGTTCCTGTCTAATGTATTAATCAGCATTCTCTAGAGGAACAGAATAGTTAGAAGGGATGTTTTAAGAGGGAGGAAGGCAGGAGAGAAAAGGGGATCAAAGGTCATTATCTCAGTCTGAGGATTGTCTAGGCTGCTAGAAACTGTCTCAAAAACAAAACACAGGCTGGGTGTGTTTGGTGTTCACCTTTAACTCCAGCGTTTGGGATGCAGAGACAGGCAGATCTCTGTGAGTCCCAGGATAGCCTATTCTGCATAAGGAGTTCCAGCCAGCCAGGATTACATAGAAAACACTGGTTCAAAAAACAAAACAAAAAGCATGGGCTGGAGAGATGACTTATTGGTTAAGAGCAACTATTGCCCTTGAAGGGTGAAAGTTCAGCTCCCAGTAACTGTCAGCTGACTCACAATTGCCTATAACTCCAGCTCCTGGGAATCCAACGTCTTTGGCCAGCACTCACACCCTCAAAAAATGTTGAGTTAAGAAGAATAAAAATAAACCCTTATATAAAAAAGGATGAAATCAGCAACAATGAGAGAGAATGCCAAATTGTTTAAGATCTCTTTCTCTTTTTAATTTATATTTTTATTTATTCTTTGTGACTTTCAAGTCATGCCTCCTGATCTCAGCCATCTTCCTCCCCACCCTAAAATAAAACAAAATAAAATTTAAGAGAAAAAGAGGGGGAGAAAAAAGAAAAGGAGGGAGATCTCCTCACGGAAGCTGCAGTGTGACACAGGGAGTCACACTGTGAACAGCTTTATCCATATATTCTACATGCAGGCATTTATTAAAAAGAATCGTTGGCCTGGTTTGAGGGCCCTGGTCTCTGCTGTACCATCAACACTGCGCCCTCACTGGGACTCTTCCCCGAACATTCCATTGCTGTCCTGTGTTGTGGAGATCCTGCAGCCCTGGGTCCATAGGACTCGCCCCACCCATCACAACCTGTGCTCCAGCAAGTCACAGAAGGGTTGGATGTTGGGATGGGCCAACACACAACTCTGGTTCTGGGCCTGAGTACTTGCAGCCTGGCAGCTCTCCCTTGTCTTTGCCACCAGGGTGAGCTCTCCAGGATTGCCCTGGCTAGATCACCCCTGCATTGACAAACAAAGAGTGGGGCTAGTTCCCCAGCTTTCACATCCTCAGAGGCAGCTCTACCATGTTGCCCAGGCAGGGTGTAGGGGCCGCTTTCCCAAGTGCTGCAGTTGATGAGGGCAATACAGCTCTCCACCTGCTTCAGGTATGGATTAGGGGTGGCATTTCTCTCTTGCCCATGCCTCCACAAGACAGATGAATAATGGGGACAGCTCTCCTATGCTCACAGCTTTGGGGCTAACTCACCCACACCTTCACCAACAATGT
Source organism: Sigmodon hispidus (assembly GCA_004025045.1). Lineage (NCBI taxonomy): Eukaryota > Metazoa > Chordata > Mammalia > Rodentia > Cricetidae > Sigmodon > Sigmodon hispidus. The sequence goes on along the minus strand of PVIH01004771.1, from coordinate 66,379 downwards.
TAGCTCTGTTATTGTACTGTCCAGGCAAGGTACAGGGACTGCTCTCCCAAGTGTGTGTGGGAGGGGCAAGGACAGCTCTCTTGATCTTTTGACCTAAGGGTCAGCTTTCCAACCTCTCTCAGGCATTGATGGGGGGCATCTCTCCCCAGCCCATGCTGCCTCAAGACTCAAGATTCATTTTTTATAGAATTATAAATGAAATCTTGTCAGCTCAATGCAATTTGGCTCTCTGCTGATCCCTCAGGGTCAGGTCTTACAGATAAGTGACATAAGTGTCCAGAATCCTGGACTTTTTTAGTAGCAGCTCCATTTTGAGCTTTTTCTTTAAAAGATGCTTGATCCGGCTCCAGAACCATTTCCCCAGATCCTTAGCCCATGAGCTAGTACAACAGTAGGTATATGTAGACAGGTAGGAGATGTAGCTTGGTGGTAGTGTAAGGATTCCTGGCACATAGCAGCCACATGGCAAACCCAACATGGCTCTAGCAGAACATGCCCAGTATGGAGGGCATGCCCCAGGCATGGCTATGTAAATCTGTGCCCACCCATTCTCTGCCACACCATGTGAAGGTCTCTCTCTTCTGCTTCTCTCCCTTGTACCCACTTGGCAGCTCCCCTGAATAAACTCTAGTGTGGCATCTAGTAGTGTGTGTCTGATCTCACACACGTGAAGCCAACAGGTAGACTAGGTTTGATCCCCAATGCTGTAAAAAAGGAAAAGAAAATAGACTTTAGCTCAGATGATATTTACCTGTAGATGGGCGTTTCCTGTCCTGACCACTAGGTCCCAAATAACCAACTCAGAGGCTTATATGAATTATAAATGCTCAGCCATAGCTCAGGCTTATTACTAACTAACTCTTAACATTTTGTTAGCCCATATTCTTTATGTACACTTTGTCACATGGTGGTACCTTCATTAGCATGACTTGTCCATCTCCTGTTCCCTCTGCATCTGGCTGATGACTCCTGACTCTGTCCTTCTCCTTCCTACCATGCTTTGTTTGGTCACCCTGTCTACACTTCCTGCCTTGCTTCTGGCCAATCAGCATTTTATTAAACTAGTTTGAGTGACAAATCTTTAGAGTATACAAGAGAATTATTCCACAGCATTTACTAAACACCAGTCAGAACTGACTACAAGATGCATATTAGATGTCTCTTATTATGTATTTAAACTCTATCCTAAATCTTGGTTGCTGATGCTGTTTGAGACAGAGTCTCATTCTATAGCCCTAGCTGGCCTGGAACTCTCTGTGTAGATTAGGCTGGACTCAAAATCACAGAGATTCTCTTGCCTCCACTTTCTAATGCTAGGGTTACCATCAAACTTGGTTTATCTTAGCTGGTTTGAGGTACACAGTAATTAAACACATTCACTGTACGGGGCAAACATAACCCCTGCTCATCTCCAAATAACTCGTCTCCCCCAGCTGAGAATGGCTCCATAAACAGACTCCCGCTGCTCCACACCTTTCTACTGTCTTCCTAAATTTGTGCTTGTTTGCTTGGTTTGGAACAGGGCCTCACTATGTAATCCTGGCTGGCCTCGAACTCACAGTGATCCTCATGTCTCCCCCTTGTTAGAAATTACAGTTGAGCACCCCCGCTGTGCCAGGCTGTCTGTAAATCTGAGCAGCCTTAGTACCTGACATAATTAGAGTCAGAGTATCTGGATCTTTGTAGCAGCTCTGCTGAGAATGGATACCTTCAAGTTCACCAGTGTGGTCACATGTCTGGACGTTTCCTCCTTCCTGAGGCAGAACTGCATTCATTCTATGGGTCAATTACACGATGTGTGATGTGTATGCATTCATTCATCACTGGGTGCCTAGCTTGCATCCATTTTTTTTCCATTGTGTGGAAAAATGCTGCTAGAAATGTGGGTACCCTCTGCTTCGGTTACCTGATATATATTTCTAGAAAAAAGAATTGCTGGCCAATGGGTAACGGATCTTTCTTTCTTTGTGAAACAATTTTTAGTTGTGGCAGCATTGTTTTCCATTCCCACAAACAAAGCACAAAAGTTTCCATTTCTTCACGTGTCATCTGACTCTTGCTGACAGCCACCCTAATGCTATGTCAAAATGGCTTTGATTTCTGTTCTCTAATAATTAATGAAGCTGGTCATCTCATGTGCTTGTTGGCCATCTGTATATCTTCTTTGGAAAATATCTATCCAAAGTCTTTGCTTTTAAGTGAAATTTTTATGTTTAGATGTTAATTAACTAATTAATTAATTGTGTGTGTGTGTCTGTGTGTGTGTGTGTGTGTGTGTGTGTGTGTGTGTCAGAGAGCTATTTTCAGTAATCAGTTCTCCACATCTACTGATGATTCTGGAGCTCCAATTCAGATGTTCGGATGTAGACAGTAGTGACTTTTACCCACAAAACAATCTTGCTGATTTGTGCATGCACATGTGTGTGAAAACTTGAACACAGCTCTCTTGCAAAATCATTGCTTCCTTCCTCCTACCCCAAACTCCAATGACTTTTTTTTTTGGGAAGAAGAGTTGCCACCTCGGCCCTTCCTACTGAGAGGCGAAAGATAACATTTTCATTGTCTGCTAGCCCAGACTCTGGTTCTCAGTGGGCATTTTATAATGTTCTTACCCTCTCATTTCAGCTCTTCCTTGGGCGTTTAGTATAAAATTGTCTTTTGTTTGGTTTTGTTTACCATTGGAGCTCAAAGTTTTTCTAAGAATGCTTCCCTTCTCTACACAGAACCTGACGTCTTTCTCATTTTCTAGGTTTTAACCGAATGTCTCTTTCTCATGGTAACTGTCTATGTCTGACTGCCTGACCTAAAGCACCTTCCCTGGTCCCCTGAGTAGCTTTATGTCAGTTCTCTGATACTGGTCACTGTGCAGTAGTTTTCTAATTTGATGACTGAGGGTCCTGTGTCCTACATCCCACACTCCCACCTCTCAGAGTGTTTCCTTCCTATTGGCCACGGCCAGGTATACAGTAGGCGCTCAGAAATGGACTCTCCCAAATGCACACATTGTTACTCATTTTGGCATCTTTGACTTTACTATATTAACAAAGGACACTTCAGGATTATTCCCCCTTTAGATTTAAACAAGCCAATAAACAAAACAAACAACAGCCTGGCCAATTCCAGCACTAGGAAGTAGAGGCAGGGGATCAGCAATCCAAGGTCATCCTCTGCAACGTAGTGATTCTGAGACCAGCTTGCTGGGAGACATGGGACTTCATTTCTTTTTTTTAAATATTTTATCTCTATTCTGTGTGAATTGGTGTTCTGCCTGCATGCACAACTGTGCAAGGGTGTCAGATCCTGGGATCACAGACAGTTGTCCGCTGCCATGTGGATGCTGGGAATCAAACTCAGATCGTCCAGAAGAACAGTCAGTTCTCCCAACCACTGAGCCATCTCTCCAGCCCCCTTTTAAGAGAAAGAAAGGAAGAAGAGGTGGGGGGGGAAGGAAGGGACTGAAGCACAGGGTCATGTGACACACCTGATTGTAAACTATACCCTTTCCTTCTTTCTGCTGTTCTGTAGGCTTCTAGTCCCATGTGAGGCCTCTTTACTGAGCCACAGGGCTTCTTGAAAACAAGTGGACTGAAGAAAACTTAAAACAGCTCAATTTTCCTCCTCTACCCCAGGAGCCCAGTTATGGGCCCACAGCAGGAGTGGCTTCTTCGCTGAGAGCTTTTATCTCAGTCTTGTGGGTCACTGCTCCTCGTTACCCCCTCACAGGCCAGGAGCTGGCCAGGGCTTCAGTGACCTTTGCATGCCAGGCTCCACTTCACCCTGTTGGTCTTTGTACCTTATGCATCTACATGGCTCAGCCACTGCTAGAATGTTAACTGAGAAGATCTGGCATGCCTGAGTTGGTCTTTATCACTACATCTCACATGCTCACAAAAAGTTGCCAAGTGGAGAGGGGTTGGGATGCACTCTGGTGGCCTCATCCTCGTGCTCGCTTCCTCTAACCTAGTCTTTGGCTCTGTCCTCTTGGCCAATAGCCATTCAGTCCATCCAAGAGGGTCAGATCTGAAGCTACCCCTAAGTCAGCCACATGCGTGTGCTGAGGAAGGACATGGCTTTCTTCCTATGCCATTTCAGATTCTCCGCTCCCCCCCCTCCACACACACACAAAGTCTTACATTGCAGTCTGGCTTGAATTTATGGTAATCCTCCTGCCTCAGCCTCTCAAGTGTCAGACCTCTAGCTGTGAGCCTTCTGTCTTGGCTTTTGTTCTAGTTTGCTTTCCTATTGCTGTGTTAAAACAATATGACCAAAATCAATTTAGAAGAGGCTGAGGGTTTAGCTTAGCTTACACCTCCCAGGAAGCCAGAGCAAATTCTCAAAGCAAAACCCTGGAGGCCGAGGCTGTGGAGGAATACTGTTACTGGCTTTCTCCCCATGGCTTACACAGCTTGTTTTGTTGTACAGCTCAGGGCCACCTGCCCAGTAGTGGTGCTGCTCACAGTGGGCTGGGTCCTTCCTCCCACATTAGTCCTCAGTCAAGAAGATGCTCCCACACACTTGCTTACAGCCCAGTCGGACAGAGGTGACTTCTCAGCTGAGGGTCCCCTTTCCCAGATGTCTCTAGGTTATGTCAAGTTCACAAAAAGTTATCCAATACAGCTTTTAGACTCTTCCCACTCCTGGCAAGACTCCATACAAGACCGTTTAACTGCACTCCTCATGACCAGGAACACTTCACCACAGCAAACCTCAGAATAACAAGCAGCCAGTGGTGTTTCCGTGCCCTGAAGACCTCCATCCGTGACTTACCTAATTCCCTAAAATATTTTCTGACACTGGAAATATGTTTGCCAAGATGACTCCAAACAGTTCAGAGTTTTCATCTGAAATACTTTGACCTGTGTAAACTGGAGATGTACAGGACTATGTAAGGTAGATACGTATCATCTAGCCACAGCTTCACAGTAGCCATTACACACAGGAGGCACACCTTCCACAGCCTATCACCTTGTGTTTTCTTCATAGGTGCTGCCAAAAATTAAGACTATCAATCAATCAATCCCAAATGTGTCTTCCAAAATCAATAGCTTCACATTTGAGTGGATCACATTAATTATATCTCTTTTTAACCTAGCCTGCCTTTAATCACTGGGTGACATTTGTCAAGTGCCATATGCCCATACACGTTCTGTGTTATACTTAGTTTTCAGGAATAGATGGAAACTTTAGCAGAAGGTTTTATATTTTGTCCTAAATTTTTTCACTTGCAAGGATCTGAAGTCACATTAGTTATGTGGGATAATGCATTTTGGGCATGCATTTTCATATAAATTATGGGGTGTTTTTGCCTTTCGGCTCTCCCAACATAGGAGAGGAAAGCTCCGGCATGTGGAAATATGACTGATGCTGTGTTCACGTGTGGGTTGGAAATAATAAGGATTATAAATGACTCACTAGGTATAGAAAATAAGGGGAGAAGACTTATTGGGGAGACGTAAACAGCCTGCTCTCTTTATACACAGCTGAGAGAAGGCACCATGAAAGATATATTGCCATTCACCTTCCTTTTATTTCTAAGGGAGTTTTTATTAACCCCTTTTTATCAATCAAAATAAATTGATTGCCAGAGAATGCAATATTTCCTGACTGTTTGAAATTATAAAACAAAATCAAAGACATGCAAAGCCACATTCCGCATGTCAGGTAACTAAGAGATAAACCCTTCCTGAAGAGGTTGCTAAATAATGTTAAAGATTGAAGGCATCTTTAAAAAAAGAACATTTCATTTAAGGATAAGGCTGGGCCTCAAGATTCTCTGAGACTCCCCCGTCTCTCAGCTGCGCCGGTGACCAGGTATGCCAGACATTGTTAGTTAATATTTATATCCCATTGTAAAAGGACATATTTCTGTAGGATAATACAGTTATACCAAATAATAACTGCTCTGGATAAGGAATGGTAATATAATAACCCATTCTCAAGGAGAGAAAACTGGGTGACAAGGGATACATCTGTGACTCACTACCCCAAGAGGGGACCTGGTCATTTCTAGTGTCACTTTGGTGCAGTGATTTACAGTGTAGAGAAATCAGATAATAAAGATTTCCATCAAATGTGTAAGATTTCTTTTGGTCTCCACTAGTCTAGGAAAATGGTCAGAGAATTTGGGACAAAGAAATAAAACTGGGGGACTAAAGACATGGCTCAGTGATGAGAACCTGTACTGCTCTTGCAGAGGACCTGAGTTCAGTTCCCAGCATCCACATCAAATGGATTACAACTGCCTGTAACCCCAGCTCCTGGGGAATCTGATGCCTTTGGCCTTTTCGGGGACTGCCATCATGTGCACATACCCCCATATACACATAATTAAAAAAAAAAAAAAACTGGGCTAGAGAGTTGGGCTAGTGGTTAAGAGCACTGGCATTCCGAGCACCCACATGGAGGCTCACAATATTCTGTAAATCCAATTCCAGAAAATCTGACTCTGTCTTCTGAGGGCATCAGGCAGGCATATGGTGCACAGGCAATATGTGCAAGAAAAACACCCTTGCACAAAATAGAACTTAAAAACACAAAAACATAGTTACTATTCAAAATTAAATGATACAAACATAGAGGATTGGGGATATAGGTTAGGGGTAGAATACTTGCCTTTGCATGCACAAGGCCCTGGTTTAAATCCCCAGCATTTTATTAAAAAAAATAAAACAAAACAATATTGGCTTAGAAGATGGGGCCAGATGTGGCTCTGGTGTGGAAGAGAGGAACTGAGTAGCAGACTCCTAAGACTGTAGGCAGCTCTTGTCCTCTTGCTATCCATTGCTAGGGCAACTGCTGCCTACTCAAAGCCAGACTTCTGATGGACGTGATGACCAGAGGAAGTCACTGTCCTGGCTCTATCCATTTGACTGGACAAAGCAGTTGGGCCCTGCTCTTTCCCTCAGCTTCATGAAGGAAAAGATCACCCACCTGGGGGCCCTACCCATCTGTCTCTAAGCTGAGAAAGGTAACAATGGATACTCGTGAAAGCCACATGTTGATTGAAACATTCCTTGGGCTAAACAAAAACCTATTCCCAAACAAGTAATAGATACTGTCTCCCACTCAGGTGTACCTAAGAGAATCTCTGAGTGTGTAACTGTCAGGAAATAAGCAACTTGGTCTTGAGAATATTACATAGCATTCATTTATTTAGATATACTCTGGGGCTATTAGAGACTGCACATTCTTAAAATTCCTATCTCCTTCCTTCCTCTCTTGCTGGGCTTTGTGGGGGATACCTTCATTTCTTGTAGCCCAGGCTGTGTTCAAACTCATTAAGGAGGTTGGCACTGAACTCCTGATTCTCCTGTCTCTTACTTTTGAGTGGGATTTTAAGGGTTTAATGGGCCTTTTCTGTTCATTAAAAAGGATAATGATTTGTATTTTAGTGTGTCTGAGTACAGACAGGCAGTTGTAAACATCTTTATGGGAAGCGAATGCAGATCATCTAAAAGAACAGCAGGAGTTCTTCGACACTCATACACATCCTTTCAGCCCTTATTCTGTTTTGTTTTGTTTAAGAAAAGGTCTTATGTTACTATGTTACCCATTTTGGCCTCAGACTGCTGATCTCAGGCCTCCACCTGACAGCTGGAACCACAGGCCTGGGCTGTCTTGCCTGGTGCTTGTTTTTGCGTTCTTGAAGAAGGAACTTTGTCATTAGTGGTTTTTCAGAACAAACCACAGAAAACTATCCTGGCTGTTTAAATCTAGGGTGGGGCTCCAGTCTGGGGAGCTTTCCATGAGTATGCTTTGGGGTGAAGCAGGTCCGAACACCTCCCAAGTAATCTGATAGGATGCTTGTGCAGGTCATCTGACCACACTACCTGGGCTTCCACACTTCCTTCAGTCAGTGCTGCCCTGCTGCAGAGGCCATGGAGTTGCATGAGGAGGGCTGAGACCACACATTCCTGCCCACCAGACTGCTCTGGAAGTCAGGATGAATAGGAGTTCCCATGACAATGATTAAAAGTAGCAAATGATCGGTATTCCTAGAACCTGGTGGCACAAGCCTGAAGTGCTAGGTACCCGGGAGGCAGAGACAGTAGGACTGAGTGTTCAGTGACATCCTGGGCACCTTCATAAGGCATATCTTACAGGGTAAGATGGCAGGATTTGTAGCTCAGTGACAAGTGTTTGCCTAGATGCTGAAGCCCTGGATTCCAGCCCTAGGATTAAAAAAAGAAGTCATTATTTCTTTCCTTTTACCCAAAAGAAACGTCTCTTATGAGTGTAGTAGATGGTTGAGGAATATGGTAGTGGTGACTGAGGTCATGGACTTAATCCAATCTCAGTGGATCTGATTTCCAGGCTAGGACAGTGTCTATCACATAGAAAATCATGTAGCACATGTGCATGTGAGCGTGTATGTGTGTGTGTGTATGTGTGCATGTGTATGTGTGTGCATATGTATGTGTGTGTGTGTTCTTCATAAATATCTATCCTGAATCCTTCTGCTAAAAGGAGGGAGCAAGTCTGCCTGGTCTTCTCTGGTTACTCCAGAGATCAACTCTGGGAGATGGCATCTCTGAGCACACACAGAAAGTGAGAGCTCTGGATAGAGAGCCTGTGTTTTAAGGAAGCTGGGTGGGCCCTGTGTCTGGAAGGTTCTGACAGGGATGTGAACTCTTTGAACCACCTAGCCTGAGTTTGGCTGGCTATAGTTCCTTAGCCTTGTAAGAAATTACCTCTAGGTCCACAGGCTGTGGTAATTTGTGGTTTGCTATTATGATAAATACCTAAGCGGGGGGAAAGAAAATACAAACAGGAAAGATTTCTTTGGCTCATGGTTTCAGAGGTTGAAGTTTGTGGTCCACTGGGGCCATTGCTGTGAGGTCTGTAATCATTGTGAGGCCTGTGGTGAGGCAGTGCATCATGGTGGGGGTGTGGTCGTGGCAGAGCACAGTAGCTCACTTTGTACCTGAGAGGAAGCAGAAAGAGAGAGGCAGAAAAGGACCAAGAATAAGGTATGTCTTTGCAGGACATGACTCCACTGAATATTCTCTTTTCTAGGATCTACCTCAATAGTGCATCATAGTTGGAAGCCATGAAGGAGTTATTCCAACCACTTCTCAAAGCCCATGAACAGGCAACAACCAACGCAGCTTTTGAGAAACTTCTGATTCAAGCTATTATACAAGCTAGTGCTTGTGATGCAGGCATGTTCACCTGTGTTCTTAGTTTTGTAGATATGAAACAAAAATTTTATCTAGTACACACCTTCAATTCCAGAATTTGGGAGACAGAGACAGATCTCTATGAGCTTGAAACTAGCCCAGTCTGTATAGTGAGTTTCCAGATAGTGAGGGCTATATAGTCAGATTCTTTTTAAAAAAAGAAAGAAAGAAAGAAGCAAGACTTACAAAGAAGAACAGAGTATTAACTCTCAAAGGCCTCAGAGAATACATTGTACACTGTTTATATGTAAAGCATTTTGACTCAGAAAAGACAAGGTACACAGCTGCATATAAACACTTGGTGATTACATGCTCAAGGCAGTGTCCTAAATTGTGTATCTGGGGTGGTCCCTTGGGCATGGACCCCTGGAAGGTAGTTATGGGTGTGGAAATGTGAGTGTCAGTGATTGTGCAAAGAGTTCTTCTTTCTCTCACCCACCCCTCCTATCTCTGTGCCAGCAATGTTTTCGAGTGCCCAGTCAGTCCAGACCTGGTGACATTTAGAAAATCTCAGTAGAATGAGAAGGGCCAGTGAAGGTATTAAAACTCCATAGGTCAAGAAAAAGCAGGACACACAGCAAGATTCAACAGAGGCGTGGAGCAGTTTGCGTTCATTCTTCCTGGGCTCTCTAAGTTGACTTAGAGAATCCATTCAACAAAGGCACTCTCCAGTCTGAAGAGAAGGCTGGGAATCTGGCTCTACCCCATCCAGCTCCTCCTCACATGCCTGGGTAGAGGGAGGAGATAGGGATTCAGGCTGGAGACAAAAGGACTGTATACCCATTAAAACCCAGTTTAAAGCGGGTTTAACTTAAGAATTTGTGGAAACTGCAGCAGCTGAGTTAAAATTGCTGAGCTGCGTTCTCACTGATGGATTCTTTCTGAGCTGGCCTTTTGGGATCTGATCATTCAGCCCTCACCATAACAGCCCCAATGTTCAACCCATGCTCCTGGTGGAGGATATGCCTGCTCATCCAGCCCATCTTACCTTCTTAGGGGAAACCAGATTATGTGGAGCCCTCAGACAGCAAAGCACCCTCTCCTGAAAAGAAATGGAACACATTTTATTGGCACGGCCAAGATGAAGTATGTCTTGAAATCTGTTTTACAAATAAACTCGAACATAAATTGTCCATTCGGTGCTCGAAAGCCTTTTTTTTGTTTGCGTTTGAGGAGCTGTCAGAGGCCCCTAATAAACACGGAGTCTTATTTAGTTTACTGGATATGTAATTCTTCTTTTCTTTGGAAATAATTATTTTTCAAGCAAGTGCAGCAGAAATATAACCAATAAACATCTAGCTATGACAGCATAAACAACCTTTATAGCAAGCCTATACATCGAGTGCTCCAATAAAAGCACCTCTGGTAAGGAGGGAGGGAGGGAATTGGCTGTCTTGTCCCTAGCTGGAGCTCCTCCTCCTGAGGGTCCAGAGGACTGAAATGGCTATCGGAGCGGCAGGCAAACAGTCTGACAGTTAGAGTGGCCATGGGTTAAGAAGAAGGAGTCTGGCCTCATGGTTGGACCCATATCCAGTGTATCTAAATGATTTGGTGAAACCTGCCTCAAGGTTCATTGTTGGGTAAAATTCCCTATAGGACTCTCTGGAGGGGACGTGGGAGGACCTCAGCCTTTAGGCACCCTCATGATTAGTTCAGGTCAGCTGTCACACTTGAGGTATGGCTATACTTGTGCATGAACAATGATGGCCTCATTAGGAGACTCCCTCCTCAGGATTCTGCTCAGGGCTAGGTCAACCAGGTCCTTTTCTTTCTAGGACCCTGCAAGAGGGAGGCTTGTTTAGGCCCTTCCCAGCTAAAGAGCCCAGGTTGCTCTCACTGTGCCCAAACTGTGGGCAGCATGGGGGTTTGGGGGGGGGGTGACAATGAAGGCCTGCTGGGCCAAGGGGGCTCCAGGCTCCTCCTGAGGAGCTGTAAGTTGCCAGTCCTCTGCAGACTTGCAGGGCTCATTGGGGCTCATTTATGCTTTTATGGTAGCTCAGAAGATGTTATCACAGCTTGAGAACTGAAATTAAAATATGTATCCTTCAGGTGCAAATCCTGTACTAACAGCTTTACCGCTGCTCTGCGGGGGGCTCCATTAATCTCTTACCAGTGAAATTCCTAAGGAAATTAATTCCCTCCAGTTGGGGTTATTCTCAACTGGTCTTTGGGGGCAGAGTAATTGGAATTTAAGAGTCTCTCTTAAAGGAAGGGAAGCCTTGGCCATTTGTTTGAGTGGCAGTTCTTTTCTCCTCCCCCAATGCCTTCCAACATCTCTTTATATCCCTCCCTTCTCTAGAGTTTACAGATTTCTACCCACGGGAGGGAACTGGACTTTTAGGCTTCATCTCAGCTGACCAGGTATGGTCCTCTGCTGAATGGCTTGTTTGTGACCTCACAGTCTGGCACTGTGCATGTTGAGTAAGATTTGGACATAGGAATGCATGACAAATTATTAAAAGCTTGTGGTTAAAATATTTCCCTGGCTGTTTAGGAGTAAATATCAGCTGTCCTTGTCCAGCCCAGGGAAGATATGTCCCCCACCCCTACAAATTTACAACACAGTTGAGGGCTGGGAGCTAGTACAGTCGGTAAGGCGCTTAGCGCTTGCCTTATAAACATGAGGATGTATGTTCTACATCCAGAACCCACTTGAAAAAAGCTGGCTGTGGTAAAAGGGTTTGTAATCTCAATGCTGGGGGATGGGAAGGGGAGATACATCTAGATCTTTAGGCATCATTGGCCTGCCAGCCTAGCTTACTTGGAGATTTTCAGGTCACTGGTAGACAGCTCCTGAGGGACTACATTGTCCACATAAATGTATGCACACATGCACATATCTCATAGCTGACTTGCAGACAAGAGATGGAATTTCTTGGCTGCCTCCTCATTGAAGGTTTCTTCTCCTTGGCAAGGACTTTAGCTCCCTGCCAGAATCCCAGGTCCTGTTCCGATGGTCCAGAAGTACTTCCCAGGCTCCTGGGGCATCTTCAGTGTCTCATCTGCAGAAGGGTAGAAGCAGCTTTTGTGAGAGGGCTGTCCCTGGTCAGGCAAACCCAACAACTCAGTATGGCATCTATTCAGAGGGCATTGTAGGTCCAGGTGTCACTAGCTCTCAGGTGGGAATCCCAGCTCCTAAGGCATTAGACACCAGTGAGTGATGTTTATACATGAGGTCGGTCAGCAGAAGTCATTGCCCAGAATGGTCCTACAAAGAACATGGGTCCAAATCAGCTCCAGTCTCTTGCTTTCCTTTCCTTTTCTATTATTATTATTATTATTATTATTATTATTAGATTTTGAACACTCACCAGCATAGAGGAAAATCAAGTCAGGGTTAATTGCTATGATAAAACACCATAACCAAAACAACTTGGGGGAGAAAGGGTTTATTTCCCTCACAGTTCAACATCACTGTTCATCAATGAAGGAAGTCGGGGCAGGATCTTAAACAGATCAGGAACCAGGAGGCAGGACCTAAATGCAGAGGCCATGAAGGGTGATACTGGCTTATTCATCATGGTTTATTCAGCCTGCTTTTTTTAAAGAATCCAGGACCCCTGTTTGCACATTGAACTAGGGCCTTCCCCCATCAATCACTAATTAAGACAATGTCCTTCAGGCTTGCCTGCATCTCGGTCTTCTGGAGGCATTTTCTTCATTGAGGCTTCCTCCTTTCAAATGATTTTAGCATGTGTTAAGTTGACACAAGACTAGCCAGCACACTAAAGTGTCAGGTGTTCTGAACAGGCTCAAACCACTGAATCTGGAAGTGGCCAGTGCTTTCCTCAGGCTGTCCGAAGGAAAGGGCTTGACTTCCCAGAGCAGCAAGATGAGGAGAGTTGACAGTTGTTTAAAAGGGGATGAGGGCATTCTCTTCACTGCTGTGGGTGGCAGCTTCCTTAGCTATACATGGAATGGGAGCAGTTACAGCTTATACTCGATCAGCTGGAGGATCCTGAGGGAGAAACATGCACCCCATGTCACTGTTGCAGAAAGCAGAAAAGTTCTCTCTGCAGCATGGATCCATATTCACTAGCTTCCCAAGATGCAGCTTGGCCCATCCCAAGCTCACTAGTCTTCGATGCTAAAGTCAGCATTTTCTAGGCATGAAGTCACCTGCTGCCCCCTAGGTGTATCAATATTAGCAGTGGTAACTGCAGAAAGGGCAGACAGAGAGTTCTTCAGGACATTTCTTGCTTTTTCTACCAAAGTGGTGAGTCTTTCTGCAGTTGGTATATGTTACTTTCAGCAAATTCCTTTTATAAATCAGAATTTATAAAACTACTAGATGAGAAGTGGCTGAGTCCTAAACAAACAAACCAACCCCTCTATAACACATCTCCTCTCTGAATTACAATATTACTAATTTCATGTGACAGAGGCAGTCTGATATCTTTGAAGACAGGAAGGTACAGTGGGTCTCAAGCTTCCTAATGTAGTGACCTTTTAATAACAGTTCCTCATTTGTGGTGACCTTCAAACCAAACAATCATTTTGTTGCTGCTTCATAACTGTAATTTTTCTACTGTTATGAATCATAATATCTGATAGTCAGGAAATCTTATATTCTACCTCAAAGGAGTCAGGTCCTATAGGTTGAGAAATACTGGATTTAAAGATAAAGAGCCTCCTGCTAGCGCTCAGCTGTCATGCTTTGCTAGCATGCTCTCATGCTTTGGGGGAACTTTTTGGGGACACTTTTCTATGCTATATTCATCTTTATAGGTTTATGCTTTAAAAACTAGACAAGTATTTTATTTTTTATCCTTTTATTAAGGCAGTGTTTTGTACTGAAACCCATTATAGCTCTCTGGACTGTGTAGCCCAAGGTGACCCCAAACTCTTGAACCTTCTGCCTTAGTCTCCAGAGAGCTGGGGTTCCCGGCCTCCCTCCCCTCCTGTTTCTGCGACATGGTTTTCTTCTTGTAACTTACCTCAAATGAGCTCTCTGAGGTTTTTGTTTTCAGTCAACTAATCTTTTGTTTAAGACTAGATTTATACACATTAAATAGCAAAAGAAAAATGCTGGATCTGGCAGCATTTACCTGGAATACCAGTATTTAAGAGGTGGAGGCAGCACAATAAACCTTGGCTACATGGCACATTGGAGGCCATCTTTGGCTACTTGAGAACATATTTCAGTAACAATAGTAATAGATTTATTATCAACTAGGCAGGGTGGCATATACAAATAATGCCAACATTTGGGAGGCAGAGGCCAGAGGATGAAGAGTTCCAGGTCAGCCTCAGCTTCACAGTGAACTCTAGGCCGTCCTGGGCTACATGAGAACTTGTTTCAGAATCAGTATGGGGGTGGATACAGAGATACTATGTGCACTGTCTTCCAGTGGATAAACTTTGTAACCCTGTGATACAATATTATAACCAGGATGTTAATATCTGTATGTGGCCAGCTATCTTTCTGAGGTTACTGTGGCTTTATTGGTATTTGAGACAGAGTTACTTTGTGTAGTCTTTGCTGTCCTGGAATTTGGATCTGTAGACCAGGATGGTCTCGAACTCACAGAGAGCCTCCTGCCTCTGCCTCCTGAGTGCTGGGATTAAGTGCCATCACCACTTGGTTTATGTTCATGTCTTTATGGTCTTAGGTTTGGTTTCTACCAACCAAGCAAAGAAGTTTGTCCTGTTGCATTTGGAGTATTGTGATTTACATTTTTAGTAGCTGTATTTCTCAAGGTGTGGCATTGATATGACAATGCTCCTAGGGCTGATTGTAATCACGGAGCAGAGCTGCCAATAGAGAACAGGAATGGGCCACCACAAAGAACTCATGTAATTTAAAATTGCCCAGTGAACAAAGGTAAAAAGATGTAGATTTAATTTCTAGTATATCCAAAGTAAACTATTATTTCAAACATGTAATAATAGTTACTGTTACTCAGGCTGACCTGGAACTCACTGTCTAGCTTAGGCTGGGCTCAAATTTAAGGCTTCTTCTTACCTTAGAATGGGAAAAGGTGTGGAGAAGACACCAGACAGTCACTGCCCGGGAAAGGGAGGAAATTTTGCAAGGCCAGGCAGGGAAGGCTTCAAGTAAGAGGGACGTGGAGGCTGGGCTTGGGTGGGAAGGTGCTGGAACTCTGAAAAGGAGCATAATGGTACTTAGAGGCAATGGGCTGTCCAGGCCCTGCTATGGCAAGGCTGCAGTGAGTAACAGGTGTCACAGGGCTGTACTGAACGGTTGATATTGGGGTTCAGAGGGCACCTCCGGAAGTATTAGCGATTCCTTCAGGAATGAGGTACAAGGTTGTGCTTCAGACACTATTTCCTCTTATTCTTAGATTTCCCAGTTCATCTTTATGCAGTTTCATGTGAGATTTCAGCTTGCCAATGTTCTAATCTGACTTCACTAGGATTTACAATACACCTCTTGCTATTGTGGATTTATGAGCTCCAGGGAAGGTTCTGAGCTACAACAGCCGGGACCAAGACATCCAGTTAGTACCTAAACACAAAGCGGGGAGATTCCACTAGCTGGACTCAGCAGCTCCAAGGCTGGTTTCCCTTCAGTTCTCCGGGCCCGAGGGCGTGGCGTACAGTGCCGGAGGGCGTGGCATAGTGGACATAGGAGGCGTGGCTTTCCCCTGCGCAGCCTCCTCGAGCATCCGTCCCGCCCTATCGAGCCTCCGGCGCTCGACTGCTGGTGTCTGGCGGCTGCAGCATGGCGGCGGGGGCGGCTGGAGCAGCTGAGGCGGCCGCGGCAGTGGCGGAGGTCGGCTCGGCCCAGCAGTTTGAGGAGTTACTGCGCCTCAAAGCCAAGTACGCAGGGCGGTGAGGTGGCCGGGGACCGGGCGGGCGGAGGACCGAGGCCTCTGGATCCGGGGGGCGGCCCATCAGTGCGGCACGTCCGGAGCTGAGCTCGCGGCCCAACGGCGGCTCTGGCCGGGCCTGGCGGGACCCGCTCCAGGCAGGCGACGGCAGTGTAGCGTGGTGGCCCCCTGTGTGCAATGGATCTGCCTCCGGGAGACCTGCACGTGGCCCCTCCTGGAGGACAGGCCCAGCTGGCCTAGGGAGGGTCTGCTTAGGCCGGGTACGTGTGCATCTCGCTTTTGGGCAAGACTTCCTTCCAAAGCCTAGTCCCCGGGATGTGTAGAAGACGTGCACATGGCTCCCTCCCGGTGATGCTGCCCAGCCCTGAGCTGCAGAGTGCTGGGGGGTTCCAGTGACTACTGCCGGAATCCCCAACCTTTCCTCAGCCGCTTATCTGCCAGGAACCCTGGGGGGGGGCAGGTTTCATACCCCCACCCTCCGCTTCCTCTTGGTGAGTGGGCTGGTGTCCCCTGGGTTGTTGTGATGGTTCGATTAAAGAGCTGCTGTGGTTGGCGTACCGGAAGCTCTCTCTCCTAATGTGGGGCTTTGATATCTTTACTGAGCAGAGTGGGCAGGTGGGAGAGTGACTGGCTGACCTCTCCATGCCCCATGGGGAAGAATTAAAATAGGTGGACCTAGTGCTTAATACGTAAGAAGTCCTTAGTTCAAGTTCTAGCACCGAATACAAAAACCTTCCAGTTCTTTTAAATTTCAGGTTTACTTGGTACTTTTTTTTTCAACGAAAGGAAAATAAAAGTGACATTTATTCGTTGGTAGAAGTTGGGTTTTGGTTGATCCAGCATTATCTACCGTTCTTAAGACAGAGACATTGTGAATGACGCTGGAGATGGCATCCTGGAATGATGAGGGCTTGTGTCGACCTGCCCTTAAAAGTTTGAACTTACATCATGTGAGAAGATTCTTTTATGTGTGTTTTTCACGTTCTTATGTTTCATAAGTCATAAGTGCAAGTTTGTTTATATAAATGCATATGAAAGTTTATATGCGTTTGTTGTGCAAGTTCAAGGTCAGTTTGATCTTCATAGTGATATAGGGACCCTGTTTTCAAAAAAACCAGGAAACAAGCACCCATTCCTGAGTGGGTCGGGGGAGGCGTTGACGATGATGCAAACAAGAACAGCAACAAAACCCAAGCCCATCGACATGTATTCTTGACACTGGTGTATGCCTGAGATGACTCAGGAGACATTATTCCCTTCTGCAGTGACTGATCTGAATGGGTGGCATCATGGGAAGAGCTGCATGACACCGTGGGAGGGAGCTACTTTGTTCAGATGTGGAAGCCATTAAGGATACTAAATAAATGGCCCTTGGGGTGCAGTCATTTTCATGACATTGCTTCTTAGTTTTAAAGTTTGATGTGGGTTAAAATCTACTTTTGTTAATTTTTTTTCATTCTTTTATGTGTATGCTTGTTTTGCCTGCCTGTGTGTTTGTGTACTGTATGCATGAAGTGACCAGAAAAGGGCATCGGATCCTTTGGGACTGGGGTTACAGACAATTGTGTGCTCCGGTGAGGGTGCTGGAGTTAGAACCTAGGTCTTCTAGAAGGGCATTTAGTGCTCTTAATCCCTGAATCATCTCTCCAGCCCAGAAATTTACAATTTTTTTCTTTCCCATTCCCCCCCCCCCCCCCCCCCGAAATAGAGTTTCTCTGTGTAGCCTTTGCTGTCCTGGAACTCACTCTATAGAACCTTCTGGCCTTGAACTTACTGAGATCCATCTGCTTCTGCTTTGAGTTCTGGGATTAAAGGCATGTGCCATTACCACAGGCTCAGAAATGTACTTTTTATATTAAAGTCATCTAGTCTGATGTATGTGTTAAGTTTCTGAAATCTCATCTCCTGCCTATACAGTGGAGGTGGGAAGTGAGGACTGGTACTTTTGTTGAGTAATTTAGAGGTTTGGTCTATTCATACACCACTTAGGGTACAGAATATGATAGTACTTAGTAAGTGGTACTATATGAATAATTAGAGTAGTGGAACATTGTAGTAGAACAGCACAGGATTATTGAACTCTAATTGTTTCACTCATAGAGAACTGAGACTAAGTAAGTCTGCTAAAATGTTTAAATATTCTGGGGTGTAGTGCAGCTCAGTGGTGAGGTGCATCAAGGCCCTAAGTTTGAATACCAGTGCAGGAGGTAAGGGAGTCGTGTTAGTGAGATTTTTCAACTTGATCTTTCCATAAATGTCCTCAATGCATTGGGCATATTGGCCTAATAGGAGGGAAAGACTGGTTACATACACTGCACAAGAGGGTGACACTCTGTGTCATATATATGCTTATATTTATAAGCATGTATATGTTATAATTATACATTATATGTTAATAATACACATGTATATATTATATATGTTATATTTTCATGCTTAAATGGAAGATATGAGCTAGACACGTAAAATATAAGAATATCTTGGGCAATAAAAAATGACTTCACTTTAAACACATGAAATGATGGTATCTTTTCACCCTTTTGTTGGATTTTTTTTTATCATCCCAGGATGTAAGCTATTACTATTTATAGGTGTGGGAGTTCAGAGAATTCAAGTCCTAATGCTGTGCAGCTCTGTGTGCATGCTTTGTTCTTCTCATTTTGAAGCAGGGATTCCTGTAATAGAGACTGGCCTTGAACTCAAGATGTGTCTGAGGTTGACCGTGATCCTTCTACCTTCCCTTTTTGAGTGGTTTTTTTTTTTTAATTTTCACATTTGGGCTTACACTAACAAAGCCTGGCAACCTGTTTTATTTTATTCTTTTATTTTGCTGAGGTTGAGCCCTGGGCCTCAAGCATACCAGACTCTGCCACTCAGCTATGTTCATATCTACTTATTGTAATTTTAAAAAGCAATCTAATATTTTCAGCATTTGCCTATGTCATTTAAAATTCTTTGCAATTTGATTTTCAATGGATTTTTTAAAAAAATATTTATTATTATGTATGCAGTATACAGAAGAGGGTACCAGATCTCATTATAGATGGTTGTGAGCCACCATGTGGTTGCTGGGAATTGAACTCAGATCCTCCAGAAGAACAGTCAGTGCTCTTAACCTCTGAGCCATCTCTCCAGCCCCTTAGTGGATTTTAAATATTTAATATTTTAATATCTTAAAGTATTTTGTTTTAGCTATTTAAATGCTATTGCTAGATAATGTTTTTTGGGAGGTTTGGTTATTATCTGTAGTAACAGAAATCTTTCATAAATCTTTGTATTTTTATTTTTTTGAATAAATACATTATGAGTTTATACTTTCTGGAAGTTCTTGATTTTAATTTCTATCAGCAGTGTAAGAATGTGCTTCTTTCACTTGAATAAATACATTATGAGTTTATACTTTCTGGAAGTTCTTGATTTTAATTTCTATCAGCAGTGTAAGAATGTACTTCTTTCACTTCTTTTTAGAATTCCTAACTAGAATTTTCACCTTGGTTGAGCTACAGTCACCAGGAGACCTGTTCATGGACATTTCTGAGAGG
This sequence comes from Sigmodon hispidus, assembly GCA_004025045.1. Taxonomy (NCBI): domain Eukaryota; kingdom Metazoa; phylum Chordata; class Mammalia; order Rodentia; family Cricetidae; genus Sigmodon; species Sigmodon hispidus. The sequence continues at coordinate 46,864 of PVIH01004771.1, read as the reverse complement.
GATCTACATTAGGTTAATTGAGGTGGGAAAGCTCCTCTTGAATGTGCACAGTTCACTTTCTCCTGCTCTGCTTCCCCAGTTTTGGGACTAAGGGTGTTCCTTCCCCTGTTAGCTCAGTGGTTTGTTTTCTTCCTTATTTTTTTCTCAGGATAAACCCTTGAAGTTGCTTTGTTGGGTGTTCTGCCATTGATGCACCTGGACCAGTTGCTAACACCCCTCCCTCTCCTTGTGAGGATTTTATCTGTGTTGTGATTCCTCCCGCTGCCCATCAAGATCACCTTAGTTCCTCAGAAGCCAAATCAGGATTTACCACAAGGAGGCCCTGCTACAACTTTTCTCTGAGTCATGAATTCAGTGACTTTCACAGTCTTTGGAATCTTACTTTACCTCAGGTCATTCTTTAGCAGATGATCATGACCATACTTGTTCACAGTTTCTGTCAAGTTCTCTAAACAAATGAATTACGTTGTGTTTGTTCATAGTTTGTTATGCTCAGGGAGAGTGCAGATGTTGAGTAGTTCAGTGCCTTCAACTCCAGACATACTGTCAAGATAAAGGCCCCCTTTTAAAAATGGCTATCTTCACTGGATCATGTCAGAAAGAGAATTGCAGGATGACACTGAGTGTAACCAGGCCTTTTCCCTTTTGCTGCCCTCACCACCCTAAACTGTTTTGGGTACTATGATATCCCTTTAATCTAGCAACCTTGACTTGTTTTTCATACTCGTCAATGTGGTTGCGTGTATCTCTAGAGAGTCTCCCCCCACTCCCTTAAACAGATGAGTTGTGTTTCAATTGTTGGAGTGTAGGGTGCTTTGTTCTGTCTGTGGACATTTGGGTATATTATATTCTCTGACAAGGCTTTGTGGACCTGCTTTTCTTGCCAGTGTGTTTGGAGGCGTAGCCAGAGCCTGCATAGGGTTTCAGTGTACTATAGGCTAAAACTCAGTTCCAGGTCCCTAGACAACTTTAAGGAGACTGAAAAATGTTGTATAGCCGAGGGAGAGGCAACATTGTTTGATAGAGCAGTTTGCTATCAGCTGAGGCCTAAGAGCTCACTCTGTAAAATCTTTCAGATACAAGTGTGTCTAATGCAAATTGTAACCCATTTAGGGAAGGGACAGTGTATTCTTCTTTGCCTTAGGTGGGGCCTTTGTATTCTCTTACAAGGTTTTGACTTCATCAGTTCTAACTAATCCCTGTGGCTGTGTGGAATCCCCTTGCTCCATATTTGTAGTGGTCTGACTGGTCCAGTCTGGCTTTTTGAACTCCTGATCATTCTTGTGCCTCAGCCTCTGTAGTGCTGGGGTTACAAGCATGCAGCTTTACCCTGGGATTCCATTTCTGTTTCAGCATATATATCAGCTAGCTTTATACTTGAGAAAAACCAGGACTTAAGGAATCCTCTCTGTAAGCTCTTCCCATCCCTACTTCTTATTCGTTCTTTAATTCTTTGGCTCTGGGCTGGAAGGCATTGTTCTCTTTGCTCTGGCTTCTTTCCCAAACTCCTTGGAACCTTGCACCTACAGTTGCCTCAGATTTTCAGCTCTCAGTTTGCACTGACTGGCATTGTCCCTGCACCATACAAGCATCTGGGGATTGATTGATTCATTGATTCCTTCCTTCCTTCCTTCCTTCCTTCCTTCCTTCCTTCCTTCCTTCCTTCTTCTTTTTTGCTTTGCTTTCTTTTGCACTGAAGTCAAGCTGGGCCCTCCATGCTGTTGAATTTCTCTGCAATTCTTAAAGTCGATTTCTGCCGTGGCCACTTGCAGACAGCTTTCTGTGCTGTTGTGGGGCTCCTGCTTCTTTTAGTAGTTGGCATCATTCACTGTTTGTTGCTACCTTTAATGGTTGTTACTTCTTCCTTCTTGCCATTCTTCTCTTGACTTCTGCAAGACTGGACGTGGGACTGGAGAGATGGTTCAGCGGTTAAGAGCACTGACTGTTCTTCCGGAGGACCCGGGTTCAATTGCCAGCATCCACACGACAGCTAACAACTGTCTGTAACTCCAAGATCTGACACCCTCACACAGTTATACATGCAGGCAAAACACCAATTCACAGAAAATAAATAAATAAAAGAAAAAAAAAGACTCGACTTAAAGCTCCTGAAGACATCCCTTTTTTATTTTCCTCCATCTGCCTTGACTTTATGTTGATGAGACCCAGAGACCTCCAGTCTCTGTTCCTTCTGACATTTCTTGATTGCCAGATCTGTACATAGCCTTGGTTGAGTTTTAGCCCTGGTACTAATATTCCAGGAGACTTCATTTCCTCCCAGTATGACACTTATATCAGTGTCTAAGCCAGAACTTGCTTTGTAGACCAGGCTGGCCTCCAGCTCAGTGAGATCCCCCTGCCTCTGCCTCCCAAGTGGTGGGTGTGCATTGGCTTTTTTTAAAAAAAGATTTATTTTAATTTATGTCTGTGTTTGTATTAGTACATGTATATGTGTATGTGGGTGACCACAGAGGCCAGAGTTGGTGTTTGAGACCTTTGTGAACTGTGTGACATGCATGAGTGATGAGATTTGAACTCTGGTCCTCACGAGAGCAACAAGTATTTCTAATGCAGAGCCATCTCTTTAGCCCTTTATCATCCCTCCCTCCCAGGATTGGGTTTTTTCATGTAGCCCTTAAACTCAGATCTACCTGCTTTTGCCTCCTAAGTGCAAAAGGGATTAAAGATATGTGATTATAGGTGAATGTTGGTGTTTTTTTTTTCCCATATAACACATTTTATGTGTTTTTTTCCCCCTACTTTGGAGGAGGATTTTATTTGAACTTAGAATTCTGTAAATTCAGGTTTCAGTTAAATTTGAGTTGGTTTTAAAAGAAATGTCCTTGTGAAGATAGTTTTGTATGGAAATAACTAATTGGTAACATTGAGGTGTCTTGGGTGTTAGTCTAATGTCTGCACTGTCAGTTTATATAGAGATGCTCAGAGAGTCCTTTGACAGCAGAATGCAAAGGACATTTATGAGCAGTGGTCTCATCTTTGTTACCTATTGATGACTTTTTTTTTCTCTTTTGTGGTTGCAGTTGTACCCCTTTGTCACAATACTATGTGAGATTAATAGTAGTCATGTGTCCACAGCCATTTCTCAGCAGCAGCTTTCTTGTACAGAAATTTAGTTTTCATTTTCATCATGGGTCTGAAAACATAATTGACGTGTCTGTTATGAGATGGATAGATGTTTAGAACCTCTTACTGGTACTTAATCTTGACTCAAGGAATGCCTTTAATTTGAATATTTATCTAAGTTTGAAGACTGGCAGGGATTCTGCCCAGTCAGTACAGCTGAATTCTTAGTTTCCTAGGTTGGATAGTTTAATATACACTAGTATTTGCTTCCAGAATTATTATAATTTAAAAAATGTGTTTTATTGATTTACAGGTCACTCCTTGTGGTCCATTTCTGGGCACCATGGGCACCACAGTGTGTACAGATGAACGATGTCATGGCAGAGTTAGCTAAGGAACACCCTCATGTTTCATTTGTGAAGGTACTATATATTTTATGTTTTTAAATTAATTTTTGACTTATGAGGTAGACTTTACAATGTAAAGGAAGAAGCTATGAAATTCCAAATACTTGAACTTTGTACAATTCTATTGTTTTTGCACTAAGTTATTTTGACAAGTTGTTTTAATGTTGCATTTCTTACACAATATAAAAATTCCTACAGAGTGGGCAAAGGACAGAAATGTTCGATACCAAAAACAGACCAGATAATACACTAGATAATTTTAGTTTGATAGTAGGTAATTAAGACTTCATTGAGAAAACGTCTGTGATGTAGAAAATGACCTAGAAAGTGTATGTCTGAACAAGTTGCTGGGGTCGTTGGGAAGACACTGCTATTTCTGTCCCGCCTCTCTGTACTGAGCCCTTGTTTTATTCAAGTCTTGGTTCCTACGGTCCTGTTGTCTTTTGAGAACGTGGACTCTAGGAAGTTGATAGCTGTGCTGGAGGTTATCAGACTTGCTTTTACACGTAATCTTAGTTATTCAGGATGTAATACTAGTTTAGGTTTAAAAAAAAGTGAAATATGTATTGAAAATAATGAGTTATTGGTAAAGGAGGTATACTTTGTATTTACAATTCCTAATTCTTAGAGTTAATTTATTTACTTTGAGACAGAGTCTCACAATCTCACAGCACAGACTGGCCTCAAGATCTTAGTTTTCTTGCCTCCCAAGTGCTCGGATCAGCAGCTTGTACCTCTGTACTCTGATGCTGAATCCTTAGGATTTTAAAACAAAACCTCAAATCTTGTTTTTAAAACTATAAATTGTGAATTCAAAATATATGTTGACAGTTATACTCTTACGTGAGGTTAGAAACCATATAAAGTGCTGGCTGTCTGTAGGTCAGAATTCTGGCATCTAATTTCTTAATTCCTTTGCGTGGTAGGTGATTATATTTTCTGACAGCATTTGTGTAGACAGCACTTGTGTGTTTTGAATAAGTATTATATTCTGATGGCTCAAAATGCCAAGCAGTATATCAAGGTAGATGTTGAGAAGGCTCACTTCATGTCTTCCCTATCAACCCTTTGTCCTTCCCCATAAGTTACTAGTTGTATTAATTTTGTATGAATTCTCTCAGTGTTTCTTTAAACAAATAGAGCAAATATGAATATAGTAGTTAGCTTTTTAAAATTTAAGGACTTATTTAAAATTCTGATGAAATGCGTAATGTAACCTTAGAAGGTAACCCTAAAATGTCCAATATAAATAATAGAAGGGGACATTAAAACTGCATGTTTGGTCAGTGATAAAAGATAATGACTACAAGTGAAATGAATGATTAAACACTTCAATCCTAGAATTAGTCAGGATGATGGTAATTGTTCCATGTCTTCTTTCATACGTATAATGTTACTGGTTTAGGTAACACACCATTCTCAGCTGCCATTTGAATGATTTATTTAAAGTGGCTATAGAATTGCTTCTCACATTGGTACTAGACTTGGCAGTGAGATTTTTAAGTTGTTCAAGTGCTTAAGTGTCTCAGTGAGCCAAGAGTTGGAGGTGTGTAGTACTACAGGATTGCCAGGGATACCTGAGGCTGACTGCACCTGCTGTTTAAGGGAATGGCTGCAGTACTTTTGTTAATTAGGACTTCTGGAAATTTCTGGAGTTAGGCTAATAGTGTTCTATTCCATAATGTCTTTTTTTTTTTTTTTTTAAATCTTTTCTGTGTGTATGTGTGTGAGATTGTTTGTTTTTTGACACATAGGGTTTCTCTGTGTAGCCCTGGCTATAGAGGAACTCTCTCCCTCTCTCTCTAGACCAAGCTGGCCTTGGCTGTCTTCTCTTTTTGAGTTGGAAGTCTCATTATGTTGTCTAGTCTGGTCTCTAACTCTTGAACTCAAGCCAGCCTTCTACATAAGCTTCTTGTTGCTGGCACCTCAGAGATGTCCTACTATACCTACTCTTCTTCTATTTGCTTTAAAAAAGATACATTAGGGGAGATCATAAGAGTGGGTATGAATCTGAGAGGACTGATAATTGAGGTTGATGGGGTGCATGATGTAAAATCACCAAATAAGATGTATTAGTTTGGCATTTTTGTCTTGTGAAACAAAGTGATTGTTCCACTTTTTGGTGATAGGTTCAAAAGTCATTTAAATAATTGATCTTTTCTTTTCTTTTTTTTTTTTAAACTTTATTTATTTTATTATTTATTTATTTATTTGCCTTGGTGTTTGCCTGGAACTGGAACTACAGACAGTTGTTAGCTGCCATGTGGGTGCTGGGAATCGAACCCGGGTCCTCTGGAAGAGCAGATGGTGCTCTTAACCACTGAGCCATCTCTCCAGCCCCTGATCTTTTCTTAAATCAATTTTTTGATTGACATACAAAATAAGTGAATTATATATTTTTTTTTTTTTTTGAAGCAAGGCCTTATGTATCCTAGGCTGGCTTGGAACTTACTATGTAGCCATGAATAGCTTTGAGATTTTGACTCTTCTGCCTCTATCTCATTAGTGATGGGTTTGTAGTGGGTGCCATTATGCCCTGGTTATATGGTGCTGTGGGTCAAACCAGGGCTTCTTGCATCCAGGCCAGCACTCTTACCAACTGATCTACACCTCGAGCCTAGTAGGTGATCGTGAATAAGGTGTTTAAATGGATTGTAACTACAGAGAACTTGCTTTTCTAATCAATGAGATACCAGCTCAGACAAATGAGCCACACATTTTTAATCAGTTGTGAAACTTGTTCCCACTGAAAGCTAGGAGGCAAGGCTTTCACAATCATTCTCTGAGAGTCCCTTGTTCCCTGACTTGTGATGTGGCTGTAAGATGCACTGATCTCTGATGGGCTAGGTCCTTTTCTTTCTTAATTGCTGCCATTTCCAGTTGGATCTTAAAACTTAGGCTCCTTTTTAGGCTCTCACTTCTCTAAGAACTTTGAGGAAATATATCAATTACTTCCATTGTAAATGCCTTACAAAAAAATTCAAGCCTATTTAGAATAGAGTGAAATATCTAATTAAAATATTATGTGCTTCTTCTTTTCAAAATACATAGTTGTTCTCTACCTAAAATAGAAGTCTGCTTTATTGATTGTGTATGTGAATGGGGATGGATGGGTGGACAGATGAATTCATGATCTTCTGCCTCCTAGATACTGAATTTACAGGCTTATGATACCATCCTAGTGGGTATACATATTTGTCAATTAATTATTTGATAGAATCTTTCAGAATATGATATTTGGAAGGGAGAGAAAGTAGGAAGGAGGAAGAAGGTCCAAGGCTTTGTCAATAATGAAAAGATTGAATGCTTTGGGAAAAGCAGATTTAGTTTGTAGGAAATCCATCTTTCCCTTCTTCATTTCTCACTTACCGTGTGTCATAGTTGCTTTCTGATTGCTGTGATAAAATGCACTGACAAAAACAACTTGAGAGAAAAGTTTATTTAGCTCATAATTCCAGGTCCATCATAGCAGGGAAGTCAGCTGCTCATGTTACATTCATATTCAGAAATAGAACAAGAATGGTGCGTGCTCATGCTTGGCTCACTTGTCCATTTACATAGCCCAGGATCCCTTGCTTATAGAATGGTGCCACCAATATTGAGTGGGCCTTTCCACCTAGGTGTAGTCAAGTTAAATCAGATAGTTCCCCTCACAGTCATTCCCAGAGGCCAGGCTTTGAGGTCTTTCAAAATTTGTCAAGTTGAGTTAGTTAACACTGACCATGACTGACCGATCAATGTAAACTCTCTTGAAGATTAGAGTCAGCTGTTTGAGGAGCGTTTGTGATGTTGCTCTAGCCATTATTGTTTCATTGTATAGTGCAGTGGTTCTCGATTGCCGTGTTGAATCTCCTTTGGGGATTGAAGGACCATTTCATAGGGGTTGCCTAAGACAATCAGAAAAGTTATTTACCTTATGATGAATAGCAGTAGCAAAATTAGAGTTATGAAGTAGCAACAAAAATAATTTTATGATTGGAGGAGTGTCACCACAACAGGAGGAACTATATTAAAGGGTCTCAACATTAGGAAGGTTTAGAAGTATAGTGGTTGCTGCATTTGAGAATCAGGGGTCTGGAGGAGTTACAAAGTAAAGTTGCTGTATTTTATAGCCCCTGCTCCACCACCCATTGTAGTTCTGGGTCCTGTGCTGAGGACCTCACATTTATGTTAGGCAAGTGCTCTAAGTTACATTGAGGCCAGTTGTTGGAATTCTTCAGGGATGGAGTAATGGCTCAGAAGAGCACTGGATATCCTTGCCAAGGACCTAGTTTCAGTTCCAGCACTCACATGGTGGCTCATAACTGCCTGCAATTTGAGTTCCAGGGCATATTATTCCCTTTTCTAACTTCCGTGGGCACCAGGCATGCACATGTTAACACACACACACACACACACACACACACACACACACACGATAAAAATACATAAAATAAATCTTAAAAAACAGGTTCCTTAATATCTGATTTATTCCTGCTCTGAAATAGGCAAGTATTTTAAAGATATAATTCATGCTGCTTAGTTTCCAGATGCCTGTACAATTGCTATGTATAAAATGATTGAGATGACAGTGCTGGTTATAGACAGGAGTCAATGAATTAGTGCATAAAACACCAGGCATTATCTAGCTTAGAGAAACTTTCAGCTGTGAGCCATTGCTCTTGCACTGACTTGCTAAACTGAAGTAGAAGAGTAAGGACTTCACAGGGAGGGCATGGTGGTGCACGCCTTTAATCCCAGCATTCAGGCAGAGAAGCAGGTGGACCTCTGAGTTTGAGGCCATTCTGTTCTACATAGCAAGTTCTATGCCAGCTAAGACTACATAGGGAGCCCTGTCTCATACTCTCTCAAAAGAATGAGGATCCTCCATCTTTTTACTTAATCACCATTTCTCCCAGCACACCACAGGAAGGCTCTGGAGAGCTTCTTGGGGTTAGGGAGCAAGTGGTTCCTGTCAGAGGCATCATTGTGAAGATACAGCATGGGTAAATGCAGTTGCTAGAGTAGTCTTTCTTGTGACTGTAGTGGTAGAAAGCTATGTGTGGTATAATGACAGAAGCACAGATCTTATAGTTCAACTTTATTTCTGAGCTGTACCATTTCTCTATATATGAACATGTCACCCAAGTCACCTTTTATGTTAGCCAGGTTTGTTCAGAGAACCAGCCAGTGGGCCATGGAGATACAGATAAGGAGATTGGTTATAAGAATCACCTCACCTCACCACAGAGCTTTAGAAGCCTCTTCAAACTGGAGAAGCAGGGCTGGGGCTGTGCAGTCTGTCTCAAGGCCTGAGAACCAAGGAACTGATAGTGTAAAGCTTGAGCTCCAGGGGCCAGAGCACAAAGGCTCAATAACATGGGTTTCTTACTCCAGGGGAGAGGACGTTCAGCCTAAGAGGAGAGTGAACTCACCTTTCCTTTGTCATTTTTTTCTGTGGAGGCTTTACCCTTTTGGGTGATGCTCTCATGTTTTAAGGACAGGTGAGTCTTCCATACTCAGTCTCTTGGGTGAAAGACCTTTATAGGCATGCCCACAGATGATGGTTTACTGGTTATCAGGTCTATTCTTCTAGTTTGTAAAAGGGCTTATGGTATGGAACTGGTTGTTCATGAAAGGTAGCTTTGAGCTCTTGTACATGGTGGTCATTTAAAAACATTTTCTGTTTTCATTGCTAAGACTATTATACTGTATCAGAACTATAGTTTCAAAGAATTTTGTGTGCTGCAAACATTTCTTTTTGTGGTGCTGGGAATTTTACCCAGAGCTGCAGGCATGTTAGACAAATCCTGGCAGCTTCTACTCCAGCACTGTGAAGGTGTTAGGCTGTCAGATGGTGCTAATGTTTTGGAGACCTGTTGTGGCTTTAGTGGAAATTCTGTCCCCTCTTTTGTATGTTTGTTTGTTCCCCTGGCCTTCTGAAAGCTGGGTTGAGAGGAGGCACTTAGTGATCCTCAGGCTGGAAGGGCAGCAGGGATCCAGTAAACTAACATATAGGCATGTGTTAGAGTGCTGTCTGTTCTGGTCTAAGAACATGTGTCCTTAATGTTGCTCAAGTTCACTGAAGGTAAACTCTCTTTCTGAACGTCCTTCAGCTTGTCAGATAGTTAAAGAAAAGAGTGAGCTGCTGGGTGATATTGTGGGCACATGTTTGAAAGCCCAGCTTTCTCTGGCACCTTTGGTCTGAGTATAGAACTCTGTTGTAAACATTTATGTCAAGCTGCTTTTTTTTGCCCTTTTATTACATGAGAGGACAGCTGTTCCCAATCGAAGATTTAATATTTGTCATTAAGTACATTTGAAAAATGAAACAATTACAAACATTGTTTCAGAAGGAACTAAAGTATCCCTATAAAGCCTGTGAAAAGGTGAGGCAGTGAGCCAGAATGCTATCTTGCAAGCTGGACAGTGCCTTTGCAGTCCAGGCATTATTCTAGCACAAGTAGCCTGTCTAGGTACAACAGAGGTAAAAATCACATTTCAAGCCCAGTGGAAATCTTTCACTGTTGGAGAAATTCAGCATATATATTTTAAACACATTTAACAATATAATTTATCAATAAATTTTATTTCCTATAGGTATAATGTGAATACAGGTTATATTGGCTTCAAAAAGTTTATATTAAATTGACAGTCCTATGAGAGAAAAATATAATATATCTTGGTTTTTCCTCAAAGTATATTTATAAAGACCTACGTAAATAGCTTATAGTAATTGTGTTCTAATTATTTAGAAATTGTGTTTCTAAATCTTTCTGAAGCTCATGTGCCAGATACTACATCATACCTTGTTTGATAAGGGGCCCCAAGGAATTGATCAGACCAAATACAGCCATCTTAGTCAAAATGAGTTTAAATGTTTGAATAGACTGGAGAACAAGCAAGGAAGCAGGCTGTTTGCTTAGTGTCCAGCAGCCATGCAGGGGTTAAAAGTAAAATCTATCAGACATCAATAGTTTATTGAAGAAATACTCCTTTTTGCTTCATAATTTGCAGAAAGCTGCAACTGTCAGTCATGATGTACTGCCTCTTGAAATTAGTCAATAGAGCAAACAGCAAGAATTGCTGTGGGCAGAAAATAAGCACTGTAATCATGACATAACTGGGGTCAGTGATTTATGGATTTCAATATAGTAGTAGCTGCATATGATTGAAAATTTACTAGGTCACTAGTGCACCAAAAATTTTATTCACAGCCTCCAGGCATCTTTTGAAATGTGCAACAAAATAAAAACCTCTGAACCTGTTTTGACACTGCAGACTCCGTGGATGACATGCCAGCCCAGTGAGTCTCATTTAAATGTAAATGTGTCATAAACTTTTGTCCTATAGTCTTAAAATACCATGAACTTGAAGGGACGGTGCATGTGAAACTGATTTACATAGCAAAGTAGAGAAAGGACCAATAATAATGAAGCTTGGATTCTTTTATTTTAAAGCTGGAAGCCGAAGCTGTTCCTGAAGTATCTGAAAAATACGAAATTAGTTCTGTCCCCACCTTCCTGTTCTTCAAGGTAAGGATGAGAGAGGCACCAGAGATGGTCCATCTGAGTGGCTCCTGGGACTGTATGTTTTGATCCTTTTATTCTCTCTTGATCTCCCTGCTTGCTTCTGGCCTAGTACCTTTTCCTAGTACTCCTTTTTGTACTGATGACGACCATGCTGGTTGTTTGCTATGGGCAGTGGGCAGCCCACAGCTAGAACTAAAGCCTCGTGACCAGAATCCAGACTTCTCCTGCAGACTTAGTACTCCCTGACCCAGGTTTGAGGTGGGTTATTGAGGGCATATGCCTGGATGCGAGGAGACATCTGGCTGGTTCTAGTTGATTAATGACTCCTTGGGAATGGAGTGCAAATCTTTGCTTCAGGGCACCCATGGGTATTACCACAGCTCTCCAAAACTTCATTTGTGTTCAGTAGGTCCATTCAAACTGGTCTTCCTTTGAGATGTCAGTGCTTACTGAAAATGCTTCAAAATGAGTGTTCCTAAGTGAGGAGCAGTATAAATGATTACTAATCAGACTCTTTCACTTCACTAACAACAGGGATACCTTTAAAAATTGACTAGAGCTATTTATTTTCTATAACCTTGGAGTCTAAAATATAGATAATGGTGAAGAAATGCCACCCATTCTAAATGACATTTCAAACTTCAGAATTCTCAGGTAGTGGACCGGTTAGATGGTGCACATGCCCCAGAATTGACCAAAAAAGTCCAGCGACACGTATCTAGTGGATCCTTTCCTCCTAGTGCTAATGAGCATCTTAAGGAAGATCTCAACCTTCGCCTGAAAAAGTTGACCCACGCTGCCCCCTGCATGCTGTTCATGAAGGGAACACCTCAAGAACCACGCTGTGGTAAGAAGCTGATCCTGATGATGGGAACAAAATGTTCCTGCCTGAGTGGGTGCTGTGGATGTGTGTGGAGTTAGGTGGGTTATACTTCCCAGCATCATCATACAAGTCAGTGGTAGCTCTCAAGTGTGTACTATATACTTGGAGAACGTGGGAGCCAGAGGTGGTATCTTTTTTGGAAATCACCAGGTTCTGTGTTTCCTGTCTGAGCTCTCAGCTATGAAGCTAACTTGTTCACCTGGTGGCAGAGCTGGGAGGGATGAGGTTCCAGTATCTATCAGATTGCTCTCTGTTAATAGGTCTTTTTGGCCTGTGTAAGTTTATTATTATTTTTTTAGATTTGTATGTGTGTATGAGAGAGAGTATAGAAGTGTGTGTGTGTGTGTTTGTGTGTGTGTGTGTGAGAGAGAGAGAGAGAGAGAGAGAGAGAGAGAGAGAGAGAGAGAGAGAGAGAGAGAGGGGGTGAGGGAGGAAGTGTCTTTGTGTATGAACAATGAACATAACATGTAGGCCCAAAGAGGCCAGAAGAGGGTGTTGGATTCTCTTGATCTGCAGTAGAAGTGGCAGTGAGTGAGCCAGCATGGTGCTGAGAATGAGACGTGTCCTCTGCAAGGACAAGTACTCTTAACCTCTGGGTTAGCCCTTGAGCCCTTTTAAGAGAGTTGTATATCTGTCTTTGTGAATGTATGTGCACGCCAGAGGCGAGCATTAGGTGTTCTTTGTCAGCTTCCACCTGTTCTCTGAGGAAAGTGTCTGGAACCTGCTAGACTCTCCAGTGCCAGTCCTAGTCTTGTCTCCATCCCCTGGGAGTTGGAGTCACAGTTGTTTACTGGAGGCTCAGCTTGTTATTATGTACATGCTGGGACACACTTCTAGCTCCTGAGCGTCTCTGGCCTGTGCAGCTTTGCTCTGAACAATTTTCTTTCTTGGCAGTATTCTCCTCATTTTTTTGTTGAAATTTAGTAATTTAAAAGCTCGGGGCCTTTTATTAGGGCCTGGACCCACCCTGTGTCTTGCTTTCTTGTCCTTGAGTGATGATATTTTCACCCACTGCTGTCACCTGGGGTTGATAGCTGGTAGTAGAGTGAAGATCACTGAGTCTTGGCTTACAGCCACATGTATTTGTACATAAGGGTGCTTGTAAATAAATTTTGTAATTATTTGACCTCTCTGGTATGGAGTTTTTGTTGTTTTCTTTTTACTGTGCCTACTACATTATTATGCTGCATAATTGAGTTTTTAATACTTTGTGATGATTTTGTTGAGACTCTAAGGATATTTGTTTCAGCCGCACTGGAGGGGACTTACTAAGATAAGTAAAGTTGGGTGTGATGTTGATATGATTACTGAGTGTCCAGTGTGACTGGGAAAAGCCATGTTGGCATTCTGAGTGGGTTCAGGTTAAACTCTTCCTCTGTTGTCAGGAGGCAGTCTACTTCTAATAGTAAAGCATTGGGCTAAATTTTATTAAAAAGATGAAGTGATTCCTTTCTCTCTTAGTTCTGCCTGAAAGATTTCCCAGCTAAGCAATGCCATGAGACAGGCAGTCTTCACGGTGCTCTCTTGTTACTTTTTTTTTTTTAATAGAGGTTGGAACTGTTGCTCTCTCTGGTGCTTAATGTAGCCTAGTAAGGACTTAACCTTCATTCTAGTCAGAAGGACAGTGAAAATGCCTGTATGACAAGGCTATGCACACAAGCCCAGAGTCAATCTAATAATTTGTTCTTTTTTGACACCCAACAGTAGCACTCTCTTAATTTTTCTGATAACCTAGTGTATTTGACAGGAGGTAAAATTGACTGGGAAAGTGTTAACAGGTAGCAGAGAAGGGGATTATATCAACTTGTGCTTCAGCCTTGCCACTGAAGTTGGCCCTGCTCAGGAAGTGGGTACAAGTCAGGTACCACCTTGGCTTTCAGCTGCTATGCAGGGTGCTGGGTGGAGTTAGTCTTAGAAGGCCTTTCAGTGTGGGGGCTATCTAATTTTTTCAAACATTTTAGTGACAAACATAAAAATAGCCATTTCTGAAAGTTAACTTTTAAGTTAGCATACATTAGACTGGGATAGCATCTTTCCCCCTCCCCTACACTGTCTCATGCCCCTTCCAGTTCCAGCAGGTTCTCCTCCTTTTGTTGATTTCCTGCTGCTTTCTTGTTGCTTGTTCTTCATCTCTCTCTTTCCCTCTTTCCCGTATTGTGACAGTCCCATGCATGTTCGAGTGCGTGCGTGCGTGTGTGCGTGCGTGCGTGTGCACACAGACAGGTGTGAGCACACAGACACAAATGCACACAAATTTTAAATGTAGTTTCTGCACACAAGGGAAAATGTTATTTGTCTTTCTGAATTTGGCTTATCTAGAAATAGTCCTTTATTTTACTAAAATAAATTTATGACTTATTTCTTGAGTTTTTAATATTGTGATATTTAGATAACAAATAGGTTAAAAAGAAAATTTAAACAGTTTTAAATCAGTTTGAAAACAAGGTTTTCCAGACATTTAGATAGTGAAAGAGATGGAAAGAGAAATAAGAAAAAAGGGTAAAGAGATTGTGAGATGCATAAGGTTTTAAATGGCAGTTTCTTCTGTTTGGATGCCATCTTTGTAACTTTTCTAACAGTTCTAGTAGGTACATCTTTCCTTATATTTGGGTTTCTTGTTATGGGCCCTCTTTTCTAGCACACAGAGCAAGCAGATTATTGGCAGGAACTTGATAAAGTGTCCTTGTCTGGTCAGCTGGAAAGCCTCTGCATGAGGAATGCCTGGCCACATCCTTCTCTGGTTTTTGTGTCCATCACTGCGCATGCTCTTCATCTTTCATATTCTGTTCTTGGGAAACATGAGTGGCTTCACTTCTGGTCTTGCTTTCTGAGCCTGGTTAGTGTAGAACTGTTTTTCTCTATATTGACAGTCTAGTGAAGAGTGTAGGCTAGCCCCTTCATGAAAATGGTTTGTCTCTGAGCTCAAGAGATTCCTCTCTTGAGCAAGCAGAGTTGCTTTTTAAGAGCATTCCACCATTAACACTGCTTTTTCCCCGGCTCAACATCTGTTGTGGAGTAGAGCTACACTTGCATTTGAATTGGCGGCCCTGACCTTGTTTTGTGTTACCCAGAAAAACTTGAATAACATTTACACTGTATATCCAGGAAAGAGGGATATATGGAAACTGTTTCTAGAGCCTGTTTGTCCTAGAACCATATAGGCCACAGCTTTACCTTCTGCTTTACTTTTAGGCTCCATCTGCAGAATTTATGGTGACTCATAAAAGCTGGTGTTGACAGGGTCTCAGGCCACAGCCCTGGTTTCCTCTTTTGGTTTCTCATGAGGATAGGAAGAGAAGTAGCTTTCCTTTGAGGAAGCTTCCTGAAGCACTGAGGTCCTTCAGTGTGGTAATGAGGTTGTTGGAGACTCTTGTAGCTATTGCATTAAAGCTGGTAAGTGTTTGGCTGTAGGAGCTTCAGCAGTGAGAGTCAGGTATAAGGCACAAGTGCAGAAATATTCTTTTTTTTTTTTTTTTTTTAAAAAAAAAACCCTTTATTTATTTTTATTTATTTGCCTTGGTGTTTGCCTGCAACTGAGAACTGGAACTACAGACAGTTGTGAGCTGCCATGTGGGTGCTGGGAATTGAACCCTGGTCCTCTGGAAGAACAGTCAGTGCTCTTAACCGCTGAGCCATCTCTTCAGCCCCTGCAGAAATATTCTTAAGGGTCTGTTTTAGGTAGTTATTAAATGTGGCAGTTAGGCTTATTACTCATGTCAGAAGTGGAAATGACTGCAGATAGAAATGGTGATTTTGTACTAAATGAGATTTAAAAAAATAACTTTTAAGTGCTTCTATTGCATGCATGCATTTTTCTTCAGGTGTATATAAATATTTTGTTATTAGAATAAAGCCTTATTACTACTTTATCCTTAAGCATAACATTTCCAATCTGCCACTTTAACCCTTAAAAATGAAACCCTACCAATCAATCTTTCTAGTCTGCATGTAATTGCCTAAAGCCAAAATAAAGCCTTTTCTCAGCCAGTTACAGTAGAAACGAGCTAATATATTGGGAGCAGAATAACCATCAGCAGTCAGCCGTTAGCTGTTTACTAATGAACTCCCAGATGAGTGAAAACATTCAGAAACATGTTTGACTTGAGGCTGTGCATGAGCACCACACTTCAGTTGTAGGAAAAGAGCTTGTGTGCCGCACACTCATCCCAGTGCTTCATCTCAACAAATTGCCGAGCTGGGAAGCGGCTGGGGCTCAGCTGTAGGTCCATGTTTTTAATAGGAAATGCACTTTGGGTGACGTCAGGTAAAACCATTGCAGTTAATCTTATGCTGAATTTTATGATTTGATTTTATTTGAAAATAATTGCTGATGTGAGGAAATCCTAGAGGAATTTTAATTGTAAGAACAGATTATGTTCCAGTGGATTAAGAGTATGTTTCAAAGAACGGTAAAGTGAGAAAGAGGAAGGTGCTTCAGACTTGGAGATGTAATTGGTGAGAATTAGCACCTGGAAAGAAAAGTAACCTTTTTTTTAGCTGGACTGATAGATTCATAAGACTTCTGTTCACACCCTTTCTTCAGGTCGATAAGAGTAATGCTCACATCCCTTCTTCATTGTGAACACTGTAAAAAGATGGCTTCACCAAAGTCTTACAAACTCCTGGAACATAAATTTGTCCCTATAGTGTAGAAAAATATCATCATACTACACACTGTAGGGAATGTAAATAATTTGAGGAAGGTATCTGTCAGGTTATAACATAAGCTGAGAAAGAATGATGTCAGTCTGTAGACAGTTCATAGGTACCAACAAAGATGACTTGAACATTTACTGTACTGTGTTTACTTCAGACCCAAAGAGAGTACTTCTGATTCCTATTCATCTTGCACAGAGGTGATGGTGAGAAGGACCGCAGAAGTGTGTGTATGAGCTCACTAGAGTGGTAGTAAGAACTGCACTTGGTCAAGCAGTGGTTAAAATAGTTGTTCTAGGTGTCCTGGTCAGTCCCTTGATGGAGAGGGAGGTAACCATAGAGGGTTTTGTCCCCTGTCAAGGTGGAGCTTTGTCAGGCTTTCAGGCTTCTGCTCTTTAACTAGTTCTGTGTCTCCAGTTACAGAATAGTTTTGATAAATACACACCCTACTCTTCACTGCAATTATGTTAACATGTATGTTAAATTCTTGCTGTATGAGGCTGTAGATCAAATGAGGGGTTTTAGCATTTACTTCTCTCTTATACTATTCAGTCATGCTGATTCAATCACTGCAGGTGAGGTGGACATTTCTGTTCCCTGGATATTGTACGGTATTCGAGAGATGCTGAATTCTCTTATTTCCTTGTTCTGTTGCAGGTTTCAGCAAGCAGATGGTGGAAATCCTTCACAAACACAATATTGAGTTCAGCAGTTTTGATATCTTCTCAGATGAGGAAGTTCGACAAGGGCTCAAAACATACTCTAATTGGCCCACTTACCCTCAGCTCTATGTTTCTGGGGAGCTCATAGGAGGACTCGACATAATTAAGGTCAGATTTTGTTGTGAAGACATTTTGTTTACAGCACACTTCTTCCTTCTTTCCTTCCTTTCTTTCTTTCAATTAAAAAGTTTTATTTTTTAAATATATCCACCACTGTTCCCTCTCCCTCCCCTTCTCCCAGTCATCTTCCACCTTCTCCTCACTCCATCTCCCCATCCACTCCTCAGAGAGAATAAGGACTCCCAGGGGGAGTCAATGCAGTCTGGCATATCTAGTTGAGGCAGGACCAAGCCCCTTTCTCAGTATCGAGGCTGAGCAAGGTTTTCCTCTGTAGGGTATAGCACACTTTTCTAAAGCGTTGTAATGAACTGAAAGCATGCATACATTTCTTATTGCACCTCAGGATTTTCTAATGAGAACCCAGTATTTCTAATACTGGCATTTGCCAGTATTCCACATTGGGGGTGATCAAGGTGGTTTGTTTATGTTGTAATAATGTTCTTCTTTCAGGAGTTGGAAGCATCAAAAGAGCTAGATACAATTTGTCCCAAAGCTCCCAAGTTAGAGGAGAGGTAAGTACTAGAAAGCTGGCAGCACTGTTCCCTGAGTATTAACCGCTGGTAAATCCTGTAACCGCATTGCTCTTTCTGAGTGGACATCAAGCAGCTGGGTGGGGTTTGTCTATTGGTCTCATAACTTGGTGGTGGTTCCTCAGCACCTAGCTTTGGAGACTCAGGATGCTCTGATTTGGACTGGAGAAGTTTAGCGCTGTTTCATGACTATGGAGAGTATACTTGCTATTGCAGAAAGGTCACTTTGAGTGAGTCCAGGGCCCTGTTTGGTTTCTGCTCTTTTGTGTGAACATAGCACCCCTGTATTTCCGTGTGCAGCTGAAGTGCCATGTTTTGTCCTTGAGTGTGGTAAACGTTGAATGGGAAAAGGTTCTGAATGGCTTCTCTAAGCCCCAGTAAGAAACTCAGGCAGACTCTGGTGCTGTGAAACCATCTTTTTATGAGTGAGCACAGTCTGCTTCAGATGTCTTGTAGGAATGTTGTATTTTGATATGGAAGGACTCTTGAGGGAGACTCTGTTGTAATAAATATGAATTAATACATTAATATATTAATAATGAAAAGGAATTATCTTGAAATACATTAGTTCTTCATTAGTTGGCTTGAGTTTATATTTTCCTTGCTATTTTACATTTTGAAAATTTTTACAAAGTATTTAATAAAAAAGTCATCTGTACTTAATTCAAGTTCCTTAGGAACGATATTCTGTGTATGTCATGCTGGCCCAATGCCACTGGTGCGTCCCCTTTCCTGTGACGAAAAGGGGATCACACGGTCCCCTTTGTGATCTAAAATATTGTCCTTGTCCCCAGAGTCTGTGCTGCTCCCTGGTGGCTCTATATTTCTTATCTCTGGATTGGCTGGACTCTGTGCTTTCCTCTCTGGATTCTTCTTGCTACTGTTGCATTGTTTTCTTCAGATCTTCCCTAAAGTGCTGCTTTTAGCTCTCCTGTGCTTCAGCATGCCAGATTCTAGCTACAGCTGTAGAGAAAGCAATGGTTGGTTTATTTGGGGGAGTAGTTGAAAGGGCTCCTGTCTAGCAAAATGACATGTATTCTGACAGTAGAGCGACCTCTGATGCATGAACGTAGGTGGACAGATCATTTGGTGAATGGGCTGGGATAGGTTTGTGTCCTGTGGAGCTGGATCAGTTTTATTCTACAAGGAAGTTTGGACCCATGGTGCTTTTGTAACATGAGAGGGGTGAAGGGAAAAGGGTGTGACTGACCCATTGTCTCTGTACTTATCTTCACTAAAGATTTGTGACTAAACAAACTTTGTTTTAAATTTGGGTAATTAATATTCTCGACAGCAAGTTAGAGTGTGCTTTTTGACAAGTGGCATAAAAAATATGAAGTATCAAGTTAAAATGAGCACTGATTTTTTTTTCAGCAGTTAGTGGTGGTTAGAGGGCTAAGATTTGCCTTCTTACCTTTGTGGCTCGCAGCACTGCTCTGGGGTGAGGAGCATTATGCAGCATCGTGATGGCAGAATACTCACTGATCTATCTTGGGAACTTCTAGATGGCTCAATATATAGCCCTCCCCATTGAATAATTCCTTACTGAATTGGTTATTATTATTTTTTTAGTACTACAAGTTGATGGGCTTAAATTGCAACTTGAAGGAACATTCGTTGCCTTAAAAAGCCATATTATGTTTTACAGTGGCTCAGGGAGAATGAAATAAAGGAAAGTGTCAGTGTGTTTGCTTGTTTAATTCCACTCAAAGCTGTGAGCTGTCATCCTGCTACCCTCAAATATGCCTGCTACTCATGAAGCAGAGCAGAAGTGGTGTTTAATAATTGAGCTGAGCCATTTCATATCAATTTTCTCTCTTCAGGCTCAAAGTGCTGACCAATAAAGCTTCTGTGATGCTCTTTATGAAAGGAAACAAACAGGTAAGGAACTCAAAAATGGTTTTATTTGTAATTTCTTTTGATGTTAACATCTGCAGCAAGGGGACAGTTAAGTCTTTTTTTCTACTTTTGCTAATGAAGCTGTAGTGGTATCAGGAAGTTATCCAGGCCTTAATTGGTGCTTATGGAGATCAAACAAAGTAATCTCCATTTCGTTTGACTTTATCATCAGCATCTCAGCAGGGGGCATTGCTTTCTGCTGCCAAACTTTGTCAGCTGAGTTGGTCAACACTGAGCACTTAGCTGAGTCTCTCAGTTGCTGTCCCAGTATCCTTTGCTTGTAGACTGTGTGGACTGTGGGTAAATGTACTTCCCTGGTAGTCTGGAGGAGCTTGGTTTTAGGTCCTTAGGTCTTCAGAGTAGAAAGTAAACCCTGACAGTGGTCCTTGTGCTCTCTGGTACCGGGATGGTGAGTGAGTAAAACCACCACAATTCTCATTTGTAATACGGTGGTTCCTGTACTTTGATGAAAGTACATACTGAATTTTCATTAGCTTGATAGGTCCCTTTGTAGTCATTAGTTGGCAGAAAGCTGGTTCTCTTCTGGATTGGGATTAGACTGGTAATTTTGAAAAGCTAGCCTTGTCATTTCTCTTGCAGTTCACTTTTAACAGTTGAGTTTCATTTGTTGAGTTCAGGCAGGCAAAGCCATGAGGTTTGCTTTCTTCTCAGAGTGTGACTAAATTTAGCTCAGAAGGCTGAGGGGAGAGTGAGGAAGCTGCTCTAGTTCTGGACAAGTCACCTTGGGCAGATGATGCCACAAGAGGCCTTTGCCTCCTTTTGCCTTTTTGTGAGTGGCCCTGATGATGCCATAGGACTGACTGTTTTAATATCAAGTTACCATAAGGATTGCTGTAGTACCAACACAGTGAAGCCCCTTAGTTGAAACAACTAACTGGTTAATATAACTGGTGTGATGGAAGTAATAAGAAAGACAATATAATTTTATCACATTGGTACCACTGTGTTAGGACATAGACTCTGTGACTGGGACAGTGCACTTATTAAGAATAAACATGATGCTAATAACTTGTAATGATAAAGCGGTACTCTTCTGCTTCATTATTTTGGCACTCTTTTTTTTCCTCCGTTATTTTGAAAGCCAAACTTTGATTCTTCACATTTCTTGTGGCTGTCCAGGAAGAATTTGCATTTCTTGGAAATGGTGTCCTGGGAGCTTTTAAGATGTTGTGTATTGTCAGGTTTCTTTCCCAAGATAGCTGGGGTTTGGGAAATCTGTGGCCTGAAATAAAGCATAGGATTCCAATCACTTCAAATGAGCTGATGCCACAATGCAAAGGTAAGTATAAAAGGTGTGACTAAAGGTTCATGGAGTGTGAAACAATTCTTTTAGTTAATGCCTCTGGCTTGACTGTCCTATCACTTTGCATAAAGCAAAGGAAGAATCTGTGAGTCTGTATAGATGATCGGGGTTTGACTTAGGGGAACTTCTCACCAAAAGGATTGTAAGCCGCTACGAGTCCCTCATCTTCTGAGATTAAAGCCAGAGTTAGTCTGTGTAGGTTGTTGGGGATGATATCAGCATGGACCAGTACTTCAGAGGGAATGGAAGAACCATGGGTGCTGAGTAAACACAGTGGCTGGGGTGGCGACTTGAGCATTTGCTGCTGCAGCCACACTTACTGAGTCTGTAAGAAAAATGTACAATGTACTTTTTTTTTCTATATATATATAATTTAGGAAGCAAAATGTGGATTCAGCAAACAAATTCTGGAAATACTGAATAGTACTGGGTATGTAAATCTTGTTTTCAAATAGTATACATAAAAAATTCCAGCTTTTCAGTTCTGCCACTGATACTTCACAGTTTTTAATGTCAAAGCTTATTTGCATAGTATTTCTTTATTGACATATATTGTCTATTTTTCATGTTTTCCTTTTTTTGTTTTAAATGCTTTAACTTAGACCAAAATGGAATTTTCTAGCCCTTGTTCTCACCATGCATAAACACATACAGGGAGACGTTTATATATTCTAAATGTCATTTAGAAGCCTATGTTTTTAGGCCAGAGAGATGGCTCAGTAATTATGTGTCTTCTGCTCTTGCAGAAGATGAGAGTTGGGTTCCCAGCTCCCACACCAGGTACCTCATAGCTGCCTATAACTCAGGTCCTGGCGGGGGCGGGTTGTGAGGCCTCTGCCCTCATTTGCCTGGAATAGGGTGAGCTAGCTGTTAAGTCTGTTTCTATGGTGGAGCTGCTGGGATGACTGCCAGGTGAGGATTCCCCAATTGATTTTTGTGGTTAAAACCAGACCATCTATGTGGAGATATTTAGCACACATTCTTTTGGGTTTTCAAATGTTTTGTTTCATGATTGCTTCTTTTCAAATTGCAGTATGTATTCTGATCACACTTTGAGTAGATAACCTGTTCTCTGAAGTTGCAGATCTGCAGCAGGATTAAAGGCAGTTAAGCAGCAGTCTGAATATAACCTTTAAAAAAATGGCTCTTCTTTCTTAAGAAACCCTGGGGGCAAGCAGAGTGGCTTAGAGGGTAAAGTTGCTTGTTCCCAAGACTGATGACCTGAACTTGATCCCTGGGATCCAAATAGTAGAGGAAGAGAACTGATTCCTACAGATTTCCCCTTGCCTTCCACTGCCTCCCATAAATACACAAGAGAATTTTGGCACCTCTTGCTGTAGCTAGTTTTGTCCATCAAAGACTAGTAATTTTGTCTTAGAATGACAAGCTCGGGTGATAGAATGATTCCCATGCTTTATAGTAGGCTTTTTGTAGTAAGTTTTATTACCAGGGAATGCTTTTCTTAACTGTATTAAAAACACTAGGTAGGTTTTTATGTTTTTTTGTTTAAAATGAACACCTGTTAAAAAGCTTTCTCCCTTTTTCAGGGTTGACTATGAAACTTTCGATATACTGGAGGATGAAGAAGTAAGTTCTGGGTTTCCTATTTTATTACATGTTTTAGTCACAGAGTCTGGTGGAAGGACTTCAGGATTCCTGTTGTTTTTTTAGGTGCGGCAGGGACTAAAAACATTCTCAAACTGGCCAACCTACCCTCAGCTATATGTGAGAGGGGAGCTTGTTGGAGGATTGGATATTGTTAAGGTAAGTGCTTTTCATTGCTAGTCTCAAGAAGTGAAAAATTTGAGGTGTTTAAGCATCCAGCTTTAATGTTACCTGGCTCCTCTTTTCTCCATCCTTGCTTGCATTCAGCATCCTCCTGGTTAAGCAATAGTGTCTCATGCTTACTCCTGCTCTGTGGTGTCTTCAAATCCTCTGCATGCTGCCCGATGCCAGTGAGAGCTAAACTCTGTAGCTGATTGTCCAGATGAACTCAGGACCCTGCCATTATAGCACAGCTTCCTTTCCTGTTCCTTGTCTATTAGCCATCTTCACCCTGTTCCTCCAACTTTAGATTTTCTTGCATCATCTATAATTAAATCTTTTTTTCTTCATCCTTCAGGGTTCAGCTTTCATGTAAATGTGTACATTCTTCCTGCCAGAAACATGTCTCTATCCTAAAGTTCTTGTGCTCCTTTAATTTTTTGTTACTGTAATTGTTTCTCTGGGCCATTTTCTCTTTCCCTTCACCTACATCAGGTACAAGAATGAGGATTGAGGATTAGGAGACCGAGACAGGAGTCTCTTGGCCCCCATGCCATAGTGGCTACAAGTCACTTCTGCCAAGTGACAGGACATTGTTAGCTGTTATAGTTCGGTTTAAAGCAGGTACTGTATTCTCTAGTCCAGGCTGTCTTTGAGCTCCTATAGACCAGGCTGACCTTGTAACAGTCTTTCTGTCTGTCTTCCTAGTGCTGAGGTTACAAGTGTGAGCCACTGGAGCTGGCCTTATATTCATTCCTTTGACTCCTTCCTGATGAAGTTAGTCAATGGTTATTAGACAGTTAAAAAAACTTGTTTCTTTTGTCTTTGAAATGTACCTACCATTTTTTGTTCTAGTAGGTGGCCTCATCTACTAGTAACTACTTATTAACTGTGTTGGTTAATGTAAACATATAAAGGAAAGCTGCAGCTTTCATAGCCCCATCTCAGCCAGAGCTCTGCCTTGACTAGTGTGTGAATAAGGGAACGTGTATGACTGAGCTGACAGTGGGCCAGCTTCTCCTCAAGGACTGCAGACTGCCCTCAGGCTTTCTGATTGTTTAGGGTAAATTTCTCTGAATTTCAAGTGGAAAACAATTTTTTAAAATAGTTAAACATTATAAAATAGAAGCTTTAAAAAAAGGCTTTCATGGGGCTGGCGAGATGGCTCAACAGTTAAGAGCACTTACTGACTGTTCTTCTGGAGGACCTGAGTTCGATTTCCAGCATCCACATAGCAGCTAAGAACTGTCTGTAGTTCCAAGATCTGACACCCTTACACAGTTATATATGTAGGCAAAACACTAATTCACATAAAAAATAAAAATAAATATTTAAAAAACCCCAAACCAAGCCACAACAAAAAAAAAAAACAAGCTTTCACAATATGAAAGAACTTATTATCTGGACCAGCCACCATGTGTATGGAATTAGAGCCTGGGGCAGCTGCAGGGCTGCTCTGTCTTGCTGGTTCAGGGCTGCTTTGTTTCCTGCCAACTGCAGAGTTTGATGGCCCTTTGAAAATAAGGTAGGAAAAAAGAGGGGGTGCAGAGATGCAGTTTTTCTAATATGGTCTCATTCCTGGAGGAAAAGAAAACACTGTAGCTTTTGAGTAGCCTAGAATCCACAAGATTTCAGTGTGTATTTGTTACTTTAATATCTAGGTGCATACACATCAGACATAAGTAGACATGGTAGTAAGACACTGGTGCTTTTGAGCCTGCTCTTGTCCGAGTGTCTCACAACCCATGCTTCAGCCAAGTTTTAACCTTTGGGGGACTGTATGACTTTATGATCCTTGCTGAGAACATGTGCATTTGCAAGTTGATACTCCAGCTCCCATCTTTTTTTTGAAGGTTTGAGGAGCTATCACTTTGTGTGTACAGAGTGCAGCTTTCCATTTGTTCGTTAGTACATGTTCCATGTTAATTCTGATTAGCGTCTATTGGAGCTTTGGTGCTTTTTGTTGATTGAGTTGGTAACTCAATGACTTACTCTGGTGTCCTGGCAAAGGTTGCTACTGACAGACACTCTATGAATTGAGGAGTGTTTGGACTTGGAGCCCTTGTTTGAGTGATTTAAAATGCCTAGTGAAGGTGTCTGAGCTGTCTTCTGAGAGGAGAGAGAAGCTCTTCAGTGTAGCCTCAGAGGGAAAGATTCTTACTGTGCTGAGTTCATCTGCTTCTCACCATAGCTTAGGTGTAAACCTGGAGATCAGAAAAATGGACTGTGGTATAGCATAGGGAAGAGAGACTCTCAGAAGACTGGATGCTCCTGAAGGCTGCCTGATCTGTTACATTCCTGAACTATGGCTAGCTAGGGCTCAATGGTTTTGTGCTCACTAACTTGTTGGTTTAGAACATGCTTTTAACTTTGTAACCTAAGATTGTTTGCCAGCCCTCCCAACTGTTTGTTCTAGATGTACAGATTCAACCACTGAAGACACACACACACACACACACACACACACACACACACACACACACACACACACAGCTGGAGAAGCTAGACTTGGTAATATGTATATCCTTTCAATCTTAGCACTCAACAGGCAGAGGCAGGCAGATCTCTGTGAGTTCAAGGTCAGCCTGGTCTAGATATTAAGTTCTAGAAGAGGCAGAACTATATAATGAGACACTGTCCGAGAATTTTTTAGTATGCTGTGAACATAGACTGAGGGAATTCTTGTAGGTGTCATGTCAGGCAGGGAAGCAGATCGAGAAGAGGGAGAGTGGAAACTCAGTTCAGATCGACTTGTCAACCTGGATCAAACTTCAAGGGGCCTCATGTTGGGTGCTTTATTGCCAACATATTTAAACCCAGTATAATCTGGAAAAAAAGTTTCTTGGTGTAATACAATCCTCAGTACACAAGAAAGTGTAGCAAGACATTTTCTGACCTGTCTTAGCCCCGAGTTCTAGACCTACAGCTGCTTAATCCCAAATAATCACATAAAGGCTTATATTAATTAAAAGCTGTTTGGTCTATGGCTCAGGCATATTACTATCTAACTCTTTTTTTTTTTTTTTTAAACAGTGGTATTTTCTTTTCTTTTCTTTTTTTTTTTTTTTTTTAAAACTTTATTTATTTATTTATTTGCCTTGGTGTTTTGCCTGGAACTGGAACTACAGACAGTTGTTAGCTGCCATGTGGGTGCTGGGAATCGAACCCGGGTCCTCTGGAAGAGCAGACGGTGCTCTTAACCGCTGAGCCATCTCTCCAGCCCCACTATCTAACTCTTATACTTTAAGTTAACCCACATTTTTTTAATTTATGTTTAGCATGTGCTATGGTACCTTTTTGCTCAGTGCAGCATTCTCATCTTTCTTCTTCTGCCTCTCCTGTTATCTCTTGCTCTTAAACTAACCTGTGATTCTTACCCAAGTTTAATGAGTCCAGAGAAATCTTTTTCCACCCATGGTCTCGCAGGCGCTTATAAAATAATTACAAACTGTTTGGCCCATGGCTCAGGCTCACTACCAGCTAGCTTTTATAATCTGACTCAACTCATTTCTATTAGTCTGTGTATTTCCATGTGGCTCCGTGGTTTTACCTGTCTCCCACTACATCTTGCTTTCTCTGTGATAGCCTATAGTGTCTCTTGGCTTCACCCTTGTTTGTCTTTATCTCTGCTTGGATTTTCTACCTGCCTCTAAGCTGCCTTGCCGTAGGCCAAAAGAGTTTCTTTATTTACCAGTGGTAATAAAGCATATTCACAACATGCAGAAAGACATCCCACATCAAGAAAACATAATTATACTGAAACTCAAGGACATTTAATTTTTTTCGATAAGATGGGTTTCAGATATAGACTACCTGTGCTAATTTAGGAGCCTAAAGAAGGATCTGTACTAGATTCAGTCATACAGATAGCAAAGAGGTCATTTGGGCTATTGGCCACCTCTCACCCTGGTTATGAGAGCTTGAGGGAACCTCTGGCTATACAGATAATGTGACTATTTATTATTTAGACTATTAGGTATCTCAGGTCCTGGCCGTAGGAGCTTGGGGGAGCCTATGTCTATACAGGTAATATAATTGTCATTCTGATTACTAGCCACCTCTGGTCCTGGTTGTAGATGATTGATATGACCTGGCTCAACAGATAAGGCTGATCACCAGGCTATTAATCACCTCTACTTCCCAGCTTTCTGGATGGAAGAACAAGCTTTATATCTTTTACATTGAAAAGAGAATCCTGCTGCTTAATATTCCTAGTTTCCCTGGAGACCTGTGGTACGAGGACCTTCATGCTCTCAACAATGTGCTAATGTTTTTCTTGTCATTATTTCCCAAGCAACACAGCCTAACAACATTCACATTATGACTTGGAGACAAGTTCAGCATGAGAGTGGTGTGGCTTGTATCTTCTACATATTGTCTTCTGTGAGGACAGTCTGTAGTGAACCCACAGTCAATCTCCGTGAATACAAAAAAGATGACTGTATTTGCTTTAAAATAAATTCTAGTGTATAGTTTATGTTCATTTTTACTTGTGCAGAGAAAGAGGAGGGGGGGAGGAGAGGGAGACTTGAACCCAGGGCCTTAGCATGTTCTGCTAAGTGCTCTGCTACTGAGCCTTGTATTTTCTGTTAGAGTGTAAGAATGGTGGCATGCTGAAAGCTTTCAGGTTTAGCTCAGTAGGTATCCTTTTGGAGTCACATAGGGGTAAAAACTTGTTGCTTAGATGCATTTTTTTTTTTTCTTTTTTTGCATGACTGTGCACTCACATACCTGCTTTTTTTTTTTTTAATTTTTAGGAACTGAAAGACAACGGTGAATTGCTGCCTATATTGAAAGGAGAAAATTAGTAAATGTTAAGCATGATATCCAAGGACTGAATGAAGTATTTAATTACAGTGGAACAGTTGATGATTTGGTCCTGAGAAGTAGGGGTAGAAATGTGTCTTACCCAGCTATGCTCTGTGCGTTTCACAAAGTTGTACTGAAGAAACATATGTTACATTTTCCATGAAACATAGAAGGCAATAAATAAACTCTTCAGATTCAGCTAAAAAACGATTTCGTGTAGCCTGTGTCTTTGTTGTGATATTTATGTGTAGGATGTCTTTATAATGTACAGTCACTGTCACTAATTCCTTTAAATCTCTCTTAACACATGAGCCTCTTGTAGCAAATTAGGAAAGACCATGAGGAAATGATGTCTCTCCTGGGCAGTGAGTAGTAGAGCTTGGAGCTGCTGTGCCAGCCCAATGGCTCCCCTCACTGGCCGCAGAGCTCCTCACAGCCTTGGAAAGAAACACTATCAAAAGGCTTATGTTGCTGACAGTGATGATGTTTATCCAGACTGCCTTCAGAAAGCCAGAACACCTTCCACCCAACATCGATAGAGGGAGCAGTAGAGACCAAGAGTAAGGAAGCACCCTCCAATCTTAAAGGATTACAAATTATTTTGATTATTACAGTAAATATACTAATCACGCCTTCTGGTAGGTAGAGACTATTCCAAGAGCCATGAAAGTTTTACATGTATTTTTTCAACCCTGACTAGACATGCATGAGAGATACTTGTTTCACTGTACTTTGCTGGCACAAGCCTTACATAGGATTTCTGAATTAATTCTCAGCTGTAGGATCTGTGTATTTGCTGCCTATGGGATGTTCTTAAATGATCTAAGCCTGCTGATGTGGGCTGTGAGCACTGTCTGTAGGGGGAAAGGGCTTTGTCCAGTGATTGGGATGAATGAGCCCAGCCCGGGGGAGCACAGACTCAGCCTCAAGCTCTCAAGCTTCTGCTCCTGCCTTCCCTTGGTCCTGCAGTGTGAGGTGGAGGGTCCAAGCAGCACAAGTTTAAAAGGTTGGGCCTAGCTTCCTAGAGGTTAGGGTGCCCCCCCCCTCTCTCTCTCTCTGTGTGTGTGTGTGTGTGTAGGGATTCTGGAAAACAAGGCTCTTTATTTCCACTTAAAACTTAAATGCAGATAGATGTTCTTACCAAACCTGTGTGCCTCATGGAGGTATGGCTGTATTAGTAACACTTATATGACTGAGTTAAGCACTTGTGACCAAAGTATTTTATAGAAGAAAGGATTTATTTGGGCAGGGAGATAATGGCAGTAAGCCATAGGCATGGTGTCTAGAGCAGAAGCTGAGGACTCACATCTTGAACCTTTATCATGAAACGGAGAGAGAGGACTTAAGTGATGCAAGCCTTAAACTCCCAAAGCCACCCCCAGTGATGTGCTTCCTCAGACAAGGCCACCTAAACCTCTCAAGGAGCACCATTAACTGGGGATGAAGTGTGAAAGCTGGAGACCATGGGGGGACATTCCTTATTCAAACCTTCTGCAGAAGACTGCTTTTCTTGGGCTCCAAAACTGAAATTATTTGTATATGGCTTTTGTGATTTTTTTTTTTTTTGTTTATCTACAAATGCTCCCTGTCCCATACAATGTTTATTCTCACCTTATCCTGAGTATCTTAGCTTCATCTCTGTTGCTGAGATAGATCACCCGACAAAAAGTAACCTGGAGAAATGGTTTATGTGAATTACAGGACCAGGTCATAGTCCATCATTGTATAAAGGAGCTGGAAGCAAGAGCAGAACAGGGTGAGAACGCATGCATGCATTCCTTGTGGCTTCTACAGAGTGTAGGGCCCAGTTCACGGACTGGACCAGGTCTCCCTCCTCCCTCACACACTCCCGCAGGCCAACCTCGCCTGGAAAATCCTCACACTAATTTTCTTAGGTGATTCTAGATTATGTCAGTTGTGACTACAGATTGATAAAGTAGTGTCACCCACATTGAAATGAAATGTATAACCAAAGTAATCAAGACCAGTTTAAATACATTTTTATTTAAAAATTTCATAGAATGGGTTTTGAGTGTGATTGCCCTTCACTCTTCTCCCCAACTTCTCCTGGGACCGCCCATTCTTCCTAACCCTTTGTCTCCTGTTTATCCCTTCTCTCCCCCCCTTCCCTTATTCATTATTTTACCCTAGTTTATTTTAGTCTCTTAAATTCTGTTATTTGCTCTCTTGACCCCTGATAAGTGGGGGGAAACAATGAGGCAGGGAGCCTTTGGGGCAGTCAAGGGATCTGATTGGTGGCTGTTCCTAACCTGATTTTATTAGATATAATTTGGAAGTAAAGAGTTTGTGTTAGTTTGTGTAGGGAGAGACACCCACTCCCAGATGCCAGACAGGGAGTTACTGAGTGGCAGATACCCAGAGAAGAGTGGGAGAGGGAAAGACAGAGGGAGAGAAGAGAGAACGCTGTCATGTGGCGTTTCTTTTTAAGAAAAAAGGGTGGGCACCGATCCATGTAGCCGTGCCTAGGGGCCATGCCCTCCATACACGGCACTATGTTGGCTTTATCACATGGCCACTACATGTCAGGAATTCTTATTTTACCCAGTGCCATGTTGGGCCCACCATGTGGTGTGCCAGGAATCCTTACAGTTTGGGGTCCAATTGAAGTTCTGTGGTCAGAATTTCTACCTGAGAGATTTTGTGAATGGTCTGAAGACAGCCTGCTTTGGTTGAAACCTTATGTCAAAGGTGAAGTCCACTTCCTTTCTGGAGGCGGCTTTGTTTCCAGCATCTGTGACATCTATTTAAGTTCTGAGGAAAGGCTGCAGTGATGTTTGATTGCTTGGTTGGGTGTACTGTGTGGAGTTGAGCAAGTTTGGACATGTCTTGGACACCAGTGTCCTAGGTAGATCTGGCACGGCTGATGTCTGCAGCCTCCAGGGTGAGAGGTGGGATTTGTCATGTATGGGTGCTGAGTGAAGTCTGGAGGCTCTGAGGACTTCCAGCACCAGACTGGGTCTCAAGAAAGACTTAGGCCACTGTGCCTTAGTTTACCTGTCACCAGGGGACCCAGTTCTCCCATAAGCAGAATTCTAGAAGGAGCTGGCTACTAGCAATTAGAGGGTTTCACACTAATCACCAGTCAGTCAGTGTCTTTATGTCTGAAAATAACTTCCTTGATAGTTTTGAGGAATTTGTGTCTGCTTTGAGAGATGAGCTTGTAGGAATGGACTTTTGTGGAATATTTACTTGTATAAAGATGTCTTACATTTGCTTATGTTGCATTTGTTTAACTATGAAAAGATGTGTTCCTGTTCCCTTTTCTGCCTAAGGCATCTGATTGGTTTAATAAAAAGCTGAACAGTCAGTAGCTAGGCAGGAGAGGTCTAGGCAGGGCTGGCAGTCAGAGAAAATACGTAGGCAGAGACATCTATGCTTAAAAGTATGAAGAGATGGAGGAGAAGGAGAGAGGCACACCCAGGGCCAGAAGCCAGCCAGACATGAGAAGCAGCAAGAGTAAGATGTACAGAAAGAAAAGGGGAAAAAGCCCCGAGGCAAAGGTAAAGAGAAATAGGTTAAGTTAAAAGAGCTTTCCAGAAATGAGCCTAAGCTAGGCTGAGCATTCACAACTAATAAGAAGTCTCCCTATTATGATTTGGGAGCTGATTGGTAGCTAAAGGAAAAGCCTGGAACAGACTTTCCCTCCAAAGTCTGCTATTTGTAATAAGTAGTGAATGGAACTGTGGGGTACGCAGAGTCAAGGCAATGAAAGCCCATGTTGGTGGTGAGGTTTTCCTTTGTAGTTGGGGAATTGGAGGACACTAACCTGCTGGAATGTGCAACCACAGGGGAAGCCTCAACTTTGCATGAAGGTATGATTCAAACTCTGAAGCATACTCTGGCAAAGATGTGTGTTAAATTATTCATGGCTTCATGGTTCCAAAGGTCTTGACCTTGTCCCTTTTACAGTCTTCAGAGATATTTGTCCTGTTCAGCCAAATGGCTCTATGACCTCTAGTGACCTCCTAAGGTCACGGTTGGCTTGGTCTTGTTCTTTCTGTAGCTGGGTATATGGATCTGGCAGAAGCACTTCCTTCCAGATGGGGAAGGCAGGAAGTGCTCACCTGGCTGGAGTGCTCTCCTGTCCACCTGCCCTCCCTCCCTCCCTGCGCAGCGCTTTCTTTTTTATTAGTCTGAGAGCACAGCCCAAGGTATGCTGTGGTACACCTTCAAGGTTAAGCCTTCTGGAAATACTTTCACAGTTACACTCAGAGCTGTATCTCTTTGGCAATTCTACGTCCAGTCAAGTTGACAGGATGAACCCATAGAGCCCACTGTTGAAATAACCAGCTGTGCCAGCCTGGAGTTGGTGGTATGTGGTGCACTGGGCCTTCAGAACTGCCCTTGAGCTCCAGGGTGGCACCCCATTACCATCCACAGTCTGTGTTGTCAAGTCTCATGGTCTTGGCTTCTCAAGAGCTGGGACTCATTGGCATTTTCAGTCTTTACAAAAGACTGAAATCTTGTTAATCCTATTGAGGACTTTGCAGTTGAGATTGATTTTCTTTTTTTTTTTTATAGCAGGAATTATTTTTGTTTGTTATTTAATAATTAAATTGTTTAAGTGACCTCAGTGCTTTGCCACCTCTGTCAAGGGCCAGGGAACATTCCAGAAATGAGGTGTGGAAATACTAGGAAATGAAAGATATTGTAATCACGAGGGGAGGAGATGGGGCTGGATGGGAAAAAGGTCAGGAAAAGGAGAAGGAGTGCGGTGGCTGTGAATTGTGTACAAGAACAGTATTGTCAAAAGTCAAATGATAATTCTCAAGAAAATTCATCTCTCCAAGAGTGGAACATGTTCGGAGTACATGGTTTCTGCAGAAGTACAAATACATCACCTATCCTGACAATTGAAGGTGACTCTCAAGAGTTTAAGATTTGCTGGGCTTTGTGATCTGGACATTCAGAGGTGTAGGCAGAAGGATTGCAGGTGGATGTAGGCAATTCAGAGTTAGCCCAAGATACACAAGACATTGTCTCGAAGGGTTAAAAAGGCTCAAAGGATGGCCCAGGACTTAAGAGCACGTACGAGCTTTTACAGAGGGTCCTAGTTTGATTCCCACTATGCATGTCAGGTGCATCTGTGTCCTCTGAGGGTAGCTGCACAGCTCTACACAGACATGTGTACATACCTATGTACATAACATGTAATTAAGAAGGAAAAGCTTTCTAAGAAAGGCAGGCATGACCTCCACAAAATATTTAAGATTTCAACATGAAACAAGATTTCATTTCTGAAAATTGCTTTTCTTGAAATTTGACTAGAACTTCTTACCAAATTCAAACATTTGTGAATAGAAATGACTTAGTTCTTTGAAAACAGCCCTCTGTATTGCACATTTCTGATGTAGCAGTGGCCCCAGCTGAAGAGGCCCACCTGTGGTGCATCCTTCCCTACAGTGTGTGGTTTTTAAGGGCAGACTTCACAACTGTCATACAGTCACAGATGCTCAGATTTAAAGGACTTCAGGTAAACTGGCTTTAGGGACTTTAAAGGGCTGTGGACAGAGACCCAGTCATTATGGTCCCCTTGTCCCAAGCCTGGTACCCTAGCAGGAAGATTTCCTGCAAGGGCCCAGGATGAGGAGCTGTGGGGTTTTTTAGATTTATTTATTATATGTGCATGCATGTTTTCTCTACATGTATATCTGGATACCATGTGCATGCTTGGTGCTTGTGGAGGTCAGACGAGGGTGTCAGATTCCCTACAACTGGAAGTAGGGATGTGCACCATCACTTGGGTGCTGAGAACCAAACCCATGTCCTCTATAAGAGCAACAAGCATCCTTAGCTGCTGACCCATCTCTCCAGATCTCTACTCATGTTTCTAATACAGGGAGCCCAGGCTGGGGCAGGATAACCTTACTGATGGCATAACCTCCTGTGTATGCCATCAGGTCTGGTAGGAGCTGCCATTCAAACTAGGCACCTGATTTCCAGCCCTGGGTTGTGCCTGAATTACTTACTGTACATTCCACAGAAGAGCTGTGCCATCTAGCGGAGATGGAAAAGCCTCTGGTTTCTGATACTAGTGTGAGTGAGTGTGTGTCCCTTGTGTTAGGAGTAGGGTCGCTTTTCAAAAGCTCCATGGCCTGGCATATTCTGACTCTAAATGTCCTTGTCAATGCTGTCCCGCTTTCATCTAGATGGCTACCAGTGATTAATTATTAAACACACTTAATTCCTTAAAACAACAGATTTTTGAAGAAATTGCAGTTTCCTCACATGAACACTAGAGGGGGGGCTTGCCTGACTGATGGCCCGGAAGCCAAGGTCAGGTCTGAGTTTTCTTGCAAATCCCGACTCCGGACCTGAGAGATCTTGTCTGAGAAGAGGGGAGGATTGGTAATTGTGAGTATTAAATTAGTTCTTATACTGTCAAGCCCATTTGTTCCCCAAAGCAGTGGCCATAGCATGCTGAAAAGCTAGAAGGAACTTGGATGCCCTCAGAACCCCACAGTCTTATCTCCTCTCCCATTTAAAAATTTTCATCTTCTGCTTTATTGAGGCAAGTGTTTTCCTCTGTAGCTGTGTCCACTACATGTCAGAAGGGAATTGTCCATGAATCATGAGCTCCTATTACACAAGGTGTATCCCATGAAGCAAAGGATGGTGGGGTCCAGGCTGGTCCTGGATGAAAGCCTGAGCTTGGAGACCACAGTGTCCAGGGTAGCCTTGTACCAGTGTTCTGTTCCAGTGTGTACCCCATGGCACCGAGACTAAATGCACTGGGACATAAGTATGCCCATAAAGAGGACACTGCGGGGCACTCTGGGGACTGCTGGTAGGTCTTGTTCCTCCTGACACCTGTAGCTGAGACCCAGTGCCAAGAGTTTCTCTTCAGGGCTGTTCTTGTCCACTTTCTGGGAAGGAGTCATGCAGCACCTGCTGTGTGAACTGTGGCTCTCTTGTTGAGGAAGCAGGAAGGAAACGCCTCTAAAGGTGGAGGGGAATAAAGTTTTCTTCTGGCACCCACCTCTCTTGTGGTTTTGGTTTGCCGTAGTGTCATGATTAAGAACAAAATCTTGAGCATGGCGGTTTTCCTACCCCCTGGAGTGTCCAGTAAGTTAAACGCCAGCAGAAGAATGTACTTGGGTGTGTCACATTTGCCTGGCATAGCCTCTGTGGGAATAGTGGGTATACTGCACAAAATGGGTTTCACTTGGTCTCCATCTTGTCCATGTTGTTGTCGTCACACTCCTTTGGTGTGGAATTGGAGAACAGGGACTGTCAGTGAGTGGGTTGCTTTCGGGTGCTGTGAAAGGGGAGGGCTGGTTCAGACAAGGTGAGCATCTCACTTATGTGGTAGGTTCATGCTCTGTGCAATACCATATGGCCTGATAGGGGATGCTGGGCTGACACTTGGTCCCAGGTGTGACATGCTGTTCCCTCACATTCCCTGACTACCATTAGCCCTGACCACTCCTGCTCAAGCTACACATGGACTGTTGACTCCTCACATCCTAGTGGTGGGGCAATGGGGTAGGGTAGTTAGGGCATTTGGAGCCAGGGGACCCATGATCAAATCTCAGCTACACCATGTGCTGTGTGACCTTGCTGGGTCTTGCCCTGGGTTCGAGCTTCCATGAAGTATGGCTCACTAGATTCTGCGCTGGGGCAAGTGCTCACTGCCATCAAGGAAGTTCTGCTCATGATCTTGTCTCTGCACCATAGGGCCTAAGTCTGGAGGTTGGAGACAATAGAGCAGAACCCTCAGAGTACATGCTTGAGGCTTTCCAGACCATAGACAGAGGCAGCCCTGCTTCTCCATCCTGTGTCCATGAGGAGGTCCAGCCTGCTGGCCTTGTCTAACTGGGCCTTTCTACAGTTGTCTCCCTAAGTTTGATTAAGGGGTTCATGAGTTCTGCACTTGACTGTCACAGTGTCACTTTTTTTTATTAAAGATTTTTTATTTAAAAGTTTTTTTTTTAAAAATCTTACATACCAACCACAGTTCCCCTTCCCTCCCTTCCTCCTACTAGCCCCCAGCTTCTCCCCACCCTACCCCTTCATCCACTTCTCAGAGAGGGTAAGGACTCCCACAGGAAGTCAATATAGTCTGCATATCAAGTTGAGGCAGGACTAAACCCATCCACCATATGAAGGCTGAGCAAGGTATCCCTCTATAGGGAATGGGCTCCAAAAAGCCAGTTCATGCACGAGAGATAAATCATGATTCCATTGCCAGAGGCCCCACAATCTGCCCAAGCCACACACTGTCTTCCACATTCAGAGTGCCTAGTTCAGTCCCATGCAGGTTTCCAACTGTCAGTCTAGAGCCCATGAGCTCCCAGTAACTCAACTGTCCCTGTGGGTTTCCCCATCATGATCTTGAACCTTTTGCTTATACAATCCCTCCTCTCTCTTTGACTGGACTAGTAGTTTGGGCCAGAATTCTGTGCCTTTTAAAGTTTCTGTCACTTAACTTTTCTTTTTTCCCCTTATTTATTCATTGTATTTAATTCTTAGAAGTGGATGGCACAGAAGCAAATTCAGTGGAATTTTAGGAGACCAAATGCAGATGGTTACTGGTTCTAAATAGTGTCTTTGTAAGGAAAGCTGAAGATCCAAGACATTCATGCTAAAGATTTTCCATCTTTCAATGAAATAAGAATGCTTTTGCTAAAGATTCACTAATGAGTGAGTATATCCCTGCTTATCCTTCTGGGTTTGTGAGACCTCAATCAGGAGGATGTTCTCCAAATCCATCCATTTGCCTGCAAATTTTAGGATATAATTTTTTCTTACTGCTGCGTAGTACTCCATTGTGTAGATGTACCACAGTTTGTTAATCCATTATTCAGTTGAGGGGCATCTAGGTTGTTTCCAGGTTCTTGCTATTACAAATAATGCTGCTATGAACATAGTTAAGCTAATGCTTTTGGGGTGTGAATGTGTGCCTTTGGGGTATATGCCCAGTATCGCTGGATCCTTGGGGAGATTGATTCCCAGTTTCCTGAGAAACCATCATACTGCATTCCAGAATGGCTGGACAAGTTTACACTCCCACCAACAATGGAGGAGTTTTCCCCTTGCCATACAACAGCCATAAGTGGTGGTGTTGTTGGGCAGTGACCCAAGGACTGGGTTCAGCAGAAGTCACTGCCTTTTCAATCCCACTTTAGAAGGGGAAAACAGGTTAAGCAAATTGCTCAAGGTCATAGTACTTGGTGTAGCTGTACCCCACGGCTCGTTTGCCTCTTAACTTCAGGATGTGGAGTTATAGTTCAGTTATGTAGCTTGGACGGGAGGAAGTTGCACTCTCCAGGGGTCAGGGCCCATGCTAGTTAGAGGATGAGAGGAACTGGATCCTCTTCTTTGGAGTAAGAGAAGCCAGAGGTGAGGTAATTCCAGAGGGTGGAGCGCATACAACTTCCGGCAGCCAGAGATCAATCAGGCTTGAGTTCCCAAACACAGGAACAAAATAGATGCTTCCTGTCCAGTCACCCTGACACTAGCTACCAATTAGGTTGAGTTAGGTTGCCACAAGCCTTTGGGTGCTGTTCTCCCCCAGGGCAGACTGCCACCTCCACGGCACTTTGTTCTGCCCTCTTTCTCCTCAAGGGCCTTGGTGTACACAGGGGCGGCTAACAGCCTTCAGAAGCCAGCATTGGCTGTAGGCTTTGGAGGTCTGCGGAAAAGGAGTGCAGGCCCTGCTAACACCTGCTCCTGGTGTAATAAGTTGGAGGATGATGCCCCCTCTGGAGGGGTTGTCCCCAAACTATAGGATCCTTGATGGTTCAAGGCTGGCCATTTGCTCCCTCTGTGGCTGCCCAAGGATTGCACAGTTCAAGTTCTAGCCCAGTTCTGAGATGTCAGCGTCAGGATAAGGTTGGACACTGGCCTGGCGGGTGGGATCCCTGCCCTTGACTGCTGGAGGCCCCTAGTGTCCAGTCACTCCCCAACCCCACGACAGGTAACAGTGGGTGATGTTGTGGTTCCTGTGCTAATTCAGTTTCTCTGCCTCCGAGGTCCGGCTGAGGCCGCCTGTGATTCTGCAGGAACTAGCCTGGTGTCCTCTGTATCTGGTCACCTCACCATTGGACTGTGACTATCAGAATCAGCTCCTGGCTTCAGAAGGCGGCTGAAGGTAGTGACCCTGTGCGCCCACACGAGGGCGCTGTGTACCGCGAACCAGTCAGCTGTGCCGCCTGCAGGGGCGACCTTGGGCACCAGGGGGCGCGCGAGGACCGAGGAGAGCGCCATACAGGCACGACATTCCCCGTCTCCCTTGCGAGCGCGCGCGTTTCGGCCGCTTGTCCTGCGACTCCTCTACCTCTCCTTTTCCCCTTTAAGATCAAGCGTGTGGAAAAATTGTGGATGATTTTCTGGGGATTAGAGTTCACAGATCGGTGTGGCTGTCGCTTGTCGCTCACTCTGTTGCCTGTTAGAATATTAGAGTTGAGCCCTGTGACCTCCATCCCCTGGTCCTCATAAGCCTCTTAGATGGCTCTGCTGACCGTGCACCCTGCAGTGCCAGTATTAGCCCGGTGGAGTGAAGCCTATCTGCTGGGTAGCCATGGGTCTAGCCTAGGCTTGCAGGAGTACCTATGGAACACCCCACCCCCACTCCCGGGCTCTGCCTCACCAAGGACGCACCATACACTGTTCAATTGCACCATACACTGTTCAATTGCATGGTAAGACCTGACCTCCTGTCCCCACGTTCTGACATGGCCTAAAGACACTTGCTGGGTGTCTCCATGGTGACATAATCCTCTTCTTTCCATGGTGTGCTATTTGGAAGCCACAGAGACAGTCAACACCCGAGGGGCATCTTTAGGGGGAGGTACAAAACTTAACTGGGCTTCAGTTCAGAAGTTTTTGGATATTTATCCCCCCCCCAGCTTATTAATTTGTCTAGCCATTTGTGCACATTAGGGTGCATTTACAGATATTTTACACCTGCTGTGGAGCTCTGTTCTCTGGGCCTGCTGTGGCCATGGTCATCTCCTCTCAAAATCATCAGCAGCTGTAATTATCAGCATGAGACCCTTCATCGCTAACATTCCTTCAGTGGGTGGGGCTGGTAAGATGTGGCTCAGGGGCTGTGCTTGTGAGCAGGATACAAATGATCAACAGGGTGTCTCTCTGCAGATATCTAGCTGCCTATAAATTGCCCATGTTCCTGTAAGTCCAATTATATTTAATGATTAGTCAAGCTAACTTTGGTGACATCATTTCTTTAATGTCTGTTGTTGGTGCCCTGTCTGGAGTATGACATCTCCCCAAGAAAAGTTTAGCCACATCGCCCAAGGGAGAAAGGGTGTGGTCACAGGAATGTGGGAAGCGAGGTTGGTGGTATGTACTGGGCGCTCTCTTTCTCTCTCTCTCTCCCAATTCCTGTCTGAAATGTAATGAGGTTAAACCATGAGTGGCTTAGGATAAACACTGTGGCCAAAATAAGATGGAGATGGTCACTACCTGTCACTGTAGTAGGAATGGTTACTGTAGGTGGCATGGTTACTCTGACTTTATCTGTTTCCAGGCCCGGCTCTGCTCACTGTCTGTTCTAATGTCTGTAGTCATGTCAAGAGTTCCCAGGACACAGATGTGGTCCAGTGGCATCCCCTATCAGCCCCAGCTGACCAGATCTTTGTCTGCTCAAGTGAGGTCCCCACTGGGCTCATTCTCAATGCCTTTCACTGGCCCCTAGAAGTGCTGACACAGATAAGTGGCTTCTGGGTATATTGTAGAGAGAGACCTTTGCATCTGATTTGCTAGGCTCTTGGAGCTGTGCTACAGTGCCAGTGACCGTTGTTTATTGGGAGCTGGCTCTACTCTCTTGGGGCACACTCTATCCTCTTTGGATGGCCATCTGTCTGTGGTGATGTATGCCTGCCTGCTAATCTTGTCCGTCCTGGAGGAAGGCCTTAGCTTGGCAGTTAACAAAGGATTTTAATTAAAGAGGAAAGATTCATTTTGGAAAACTAGCTTTGTTCCTAAACTGAAATGAACTGTCAAAGTTATAAGTTTAGTTAATTCTCACATTAGTCTCACTGGGGAATTCACCCTAGAGTCTGTGGGAGACAGCACCCCAGGACCAGGTACCCCGAGAAAAATTCTTCTTACTTCCTGCTTCCTCTGTGGAATTCCCCAAAGCTTTGCCCATCTCTATTTCTCTGGAAAGTCACTCTCCACCTCAGGTTGCCAATAGGTCCTGAGCCTGTCTTGACCTTTTCTCCAGGCATATGTCTTCCTTTTCACCCTGACCCAGCCTGCCACAATATGGCTGCTCTTAACTGCCTGGTGTGTTTTGCATATGCAGGTTAGTTTTTATTAATTTGACAACAAACCTACACACACCTGGAAAGAGGAAATCTCGACAGGAATTGCCTCCACCAGGTTGAGTATGCCTGTGAGGTGTTTTCATGATTGCTAATTGATGCAGAAGGGCCTGGACCACTGTGGGCCTGATTTAGACAGGTGGACCTGCTCTGTCTGTGTGAGAAAGCAGGCTGAGTAAGTCAGGGTAAGCACGCCAGTTCCTGCCTGCACTTGAATCTGGCTTTTCACGATGAAGGACCGTAACCTGTAAAATGTAACAAGCCCTTTCCTTCCCAGGTTGATTTGGGTCGTGGTGTTTATCACAGCAACAGAAAAGCATATATACTCCATGTACTAGCCAAAGAAAGCGTCTTTAGGAACTTTTGGCTCCATACCCCAATGCAGGGAATTAAACCCATAGCCTTATGCATGCCAGACAAGCCCTCTACCCCTGAGTTACATTCATACCTTTCTGAGTAACTTTCCAAGATCGTTGTTGGTGGCAAGAGATCAGAAAGAAATGGTGACTTTCAGCCAGTTCTCCCCAAGAGGAGCATCTTACAAAATTGAAGGAATAGCTCAGTGGTAGGACACTTGCTTAGCAATGCAAAGGCCCTGGATTTTATTCCCAGGCCTGCAAATTAAAACCCCATAACATAGCAACAGTGTGGCGCCCACTTAGATGTGACTTGCAGACCTCACTTAAACTTGCCAGTTCTGTGTATTATCATTTGCATAAGTCATGTCTAGCTCTGTATGTGTGGACCGGGTGTGTAGCTCAGGCACGTGTTTTCTCGCTCAGTTACAGAGCAGCCTGCTTCTTCCATGAGACTCCTTGCTCTGGCCCTTGGCACTGCGGTCTCTCTCTTAACCTCACAGGTCAGGACACATTCCACCTCACCGGTCTGGCCCCTCCTAGACTGTTCATGACAGTGGCCGATGTGGCCGCCAAGTCATGGCTGGCCCTCTGTTCATGCACCCTGGCCTGCCTCTGCATCCCTTCCTCTGCTGTCTTCTCCCATTCCTCCCCCTTATGCTGCACCTTCCTTACAAAGACCTGTCTTTGTCTTTGCCTCTCTTCCTGTTTGCCTTTCCTCTGCCATGCTCTATTTTTATCTCTGTTTTTTCTCCCCTTGCCGCTCCTGTATATCATGTTCATCCCTCCCCTATTTCTGAACATACTGCTATCACTGACCAGAGGTCACAGTTCAGAGGACAGTGGCTGTCCTCCATTTCTCTCCTGAGCCGGCTCTCGGGGTCCTGTGTGGAGTCAGGGAGTTGTGTGTGTCACCTGGTCGAAGTGCAGGACTATTTTGTTTTATTTTTTCTCCAGGCAATTCAAGCTGGCCTCAAACTTCAGTCCTTCTGGCCACTTCCCAAGTACTATGAAAACAGGCATGTGCCATTGCGGCCACACCCATCTCTGGCTATCTTTTAAAATCAAGCTTGGTGGCTTAGCCCTCACCTCAGGCACCCGAGTCAACAGTGACCTCGGCAAGCTGCTCATTGAATATGGGGCTGGGGTGTCTTCAGTTACCTTACAAAAAATACGAGTCATTGATTTCTGGATACAGCTCAAAATAGAAACTGTGAGAAAGGCATCGAGTTTTCGAGAGTCACA
The DNA here is from genome assembly GCA_004025045.1 of Sigmodon hispidus. Lineage (NCBI taxonomy): Eukaryota > Metazoa > Chordata > Mammalia > Rodentia > Cricetidae > Sigmodon > Sigmodon hispidus. Next base: position 5,243 of record PVIH01004771.1, on the reverse strand, counting down.
TGTTCTTTGCCAGCAGCCTTTGCTTTCTGAGGAGCTCTGAAGACCCCAGGCATTAGGGAAGGGCTGTTCGATCTGGAGGGTTCATGGCACACCAGATTTATTGGAGGGCCTCTTAAAGAGGTGCCTGAGAAGATGATGCTCCAATAAAAAGCTCTCTGGTTCTCAGTGAGAAGTTGGATCTGCAGAATGTTGGGAAGGCGGTTTGGATTCATTACCTCTAAGTGCCTGATGCATTACAGATTAGGCGGAACCCAGAGGCCCTGAGTGGGCTAATGGAAATGCTCTTTTATTGTGGGACATTCCAGAATGTGTTTTCATAAACATAAATATAAAAATCTTATCAGTCTTGAAAGCACCTTTTCATTTTTAATCACCTGTTCCCTGAAGCCCAGGTTCTAATGAAGTGGGGCTACCACAAGATTGTGCTTCTGGGTAGGCTGTGGCTCCGTGTGGTCCTAACAACCCTGGCCAGCTCCTCTCTGGGGTCAGGTGGCTGCTGAAGTCCTTTGCTCCTACAGCGCTGTGTCAGGGTTGAGCACAGTGGCTTCATTTCTTGAACTGTTAGAGTTAGGGGCACTGACTTCAGCCGAGGTGTCTCACAGAAGGGAGAGTGCTGAGTCTTACAAGTCACACACGTGTAAGAGGGTCTCACTGGAGCCACAGGAGGAGGAAGTTGGAAGTCGAGGCACTTTACTCTAAGTATTTTTAGATCATTTTACTGAGGCCATGTTGGGTTATAAACTGTTGTCATTCACTCTGCCCGTGAGTCCTACGATTTCTGTTTTCCTTGCATTGCTTTTAACTTGTCCAATAGGTATCTACCCTTCATTGGTCTCCAGAAATGTCTTTGTCCAGGAAGTCCACCGTGTTATGCTCTTTACGGTCAGGGCTATTAGAAAAGTAGATGTCATGAGGGAGAGGAAAAAAAAAAATCCAAGTATCATCCTTCCCAGTGGGATCTTCACGAACTATGGACTGACAGAGAAGGGAGGCCAGCTCTGTGGGCATGGGGATGTTTGTGGTGGGATTCTGCTGCCAAGGGAATCTTTCCTCCCCAAACCTGACTTCATGTGATGTAGGGACCCACAGAGACTCCACAGTGTCACCCGATTCCACCTTGACCCAAGGTCAGAGAGTAAGAACTTGTTTTGCTGTCCACAAAGGCTGCAGAATAGGATGCTTTGGCCAAAGGTGTGGGCACCAGGTGTCTTATGCTTTGAGAATTGAAGAAGGGTTTACATCTGTCTGTATTTGCCCCTCCCCTTTGCCTTTGCCTGGTATAAAAAGCCCAGGGGAAATAAAATTGGGGCAGCTGAGTATTCATTTAGTGCTCTATTGACTCTTAAACTTTCTGTCTCTGGCTTACTAATTCTCTGCAATTTCACATCCACACACCCCTATACCAAGGACCATACTGAAGGTTGAACTGGACTCAGCAATGTGAGAGATACTTCAAAGCAACCATCTCTTAGATCCCACGATGCTGTGAGGGAAAGGTTTGGCAGTGACAGTGTGGTCCCCCAGGCTGTGTGCTGAGACTGCCTCAAGCCCACCAGCTGGAACTGGAGGCCACTTCTCCATACCCCTTCCTCCCTACAAATGTGAATATGTATAGAACTCTTAACTCGGGCAAATGCAACTCTCTCAGGCCACCGTCTTGGTCCTTGAGCAAGATTAGCCTCTATTTTCTGGAAGATGGGAGTATACCTCTGTTTCCTCCTGGACTCAGAGTAGAAAGGGGACCTGGTCTTAGATGAGATCTTGGGGGTCCTCCTTGTTGAGATGGTATATTTGCTAAATAGTCATGGAGGTTAAGGTAGTTCCCCTGCCCTGTGGGCTGGCTGCCACCGAGGAACACATTCAGAGGCATGGAGAACGGAGGACATACTCTTCTCTCTTTAGCTGGGGACACCGAGACTTGAGAAGGTAAAGGCACTATTATCGTGCCCAAGGGAAGCCTTAGTTCATTTCCTGACGCTGTTACACCTAGCCCATTAGACATCATGAGGAAGGAGAAAGAGAGACAGCACTGACGGGTTCTAAAGATCGTAATAAATCATCACTGATGGGCCATGGCGCAAGACTAGCACTCGGGAACCTGATTTCTCCTGACAGCCCTGAGCAAGGGCAGGAGCAGAGTTTATAAGCACAAAAATCCAGACACTTGTTGCCAAGTTACGTTATAATTCCCACCAATCAGAAATCAAAGATTAGGGGCTTTCTTAAATGTCCATCATTGTCAACCAGCATACAATGCAAGTCTCTTAGTCCAACCAATCGGATTCATCTCTTCCTTCTGTTGCTGGGAACAGCCAGGATGTTTCTAGAGAACTAAAGATGCATAGTGACTCTTTCTATGGTTTAGGGATGAGGTGGGTCAGCCATCGGAAGGTTCCCAGCTCCCCTAGGTCTTGGGAACCTGAACTTCATTTCACTCTATAGGTAAAATGGAGTCTGAAGTCAAAATGATAGTAGTCAGGCCACGGTGCTTTTGCCTGCTCCCTTCAATGCTGTGTTAAAATATCTTGATAAAAGCTACCTAAGGGAGAAAGGGTTTATTTGAATCACATTTCTAGGTTATAGTATATCATTTCAAGAAAGACAAGGCGGGAGACACTTGACGCTGCCAGTCACAGTGTATCCAAGGTCAAGAGCATAGAGCAATGGTTCATGCAGACATGCGATCATTCAGTTGGCCTCCTGCATTCCTACCCAGCTCCGAATCCTTCTCCTAGAAAATGGTGCCACGCACAGTGGATATATCTCCCCATCTTGATTAATGCAAGCAAGATAATCCTCCACAGAAATGCTCACAGGTCAGCCTAATCTAGACAGTCTCTCACAGAGACTCTACTTTTGTTAAATTGACAATTAAAACTGTCACAGAGCCCAAACTTGAACACATGGGCAGTGGCTGAGATACGGACTACACTAGCAAATGAGTGCCTTGGGGACTTGGGGGATGTGTGGTAGGGGATTTGATGGGAACTGGGAGCTGAGGATGGGCAGTTTTGAAGAGGCCCAGTTCTTTGAAAGAGGGAATCTACTTTGTCATTTTCTGGGGACTAGGGGAGCTCTGAGGCTTTTAGTGCAAGACTGGAGATGAATTTTTTTTGGGAGGCACCAGCTCACAAAAAAATGACGCAGACCCTTACTTTTATTATTTTTTTTAAAAATTATTTTATTTAACATTTTTCTTTATTCTACACACTGACCACAATTTCTCCTCCCTCCTTTCCTCCTGCCCCCTCCCACTTCCATTTACCCCTGTCCCCATTCACTCCTTCTCAATCCATTCAGAAAGGGGCAGGCCTCCCCTTGGGCTTGAACAGCACACGGCAGGCGTATCAAGTTGAGGTAGGGCTGAGCTTCTGCTCCCACATCAAGGCTGGGCGAGGTGATCCAGCACAGGGAACAGGTTCCCCAGAGTCAGCTAAACATCAGGAATAGGTCCTGACCTCACTGCTAGGAGCCTTATAAACGGACCAAGCTACACAACTGTCACACAAACAGAGGGCCTAGGCTGGTTCCATGCAGGCTCCCAAACTGTTGGTCTAGAGTCCATGAGCTCCAACAACCTCCTCCTATAGCTTAGGCGTGTCCCACTTGCTCTTATAACTTACATTAGCCCATTTCTATTTATCTATGTGTAGCCATGTGACTCATGGCTTTTACCTATCATCCTGCATATTTTGCTCTCTTTCTGTGTTCAGCTGGAAACCTTTATTTTTTATTATTATTATTTTTTTCATTTATTTTACATATCAACCTCAGTATCTCCTCCTTCCTCTCTTCTCATTCCCTCCCCCGCCCCCCGGATGTCCCCACCCCCATCCACTTTTCCATTCAGAAAGGGACAGGCCTCTCATGGGAGTCAACAAAGCATGGCGTATACTCCCTCTGCATCATGGCTGGGCAAGGCGTCTCAGCATGGGGAATAGGTTTAAAAAGCCAGCTCATGTACTACAGACAGATCCTAAACCCATTTCTAGGGGCCCCACAAACAGACCAAGCTACACAAGTATTACTCACATGCAGAGGGCCTAGGTCGATCCCATGCAGGCTCCCCAGCTGTTGGTCCAGAGTCTGTGAGCTCCCACTAGCTCAGGTCAGTTGTCTCTGTGGGTTTCCCCATCATGATCTTGGCCCCCCTTGCTCATTTAATCCTTCCTCCTTCTCCTCAAGTGGACTCTCAAACTGTGGCCCTGTGCTTGGCTGTGGATCTCTGTTAATTACTAGATGAAGGCTCTCTGATGACAATTAGGATAGTCACCAATCTGTTTACAGGAGAAGGCCAATTTAAGCATCCTCTCCACTTCTGCTAGGAGTCTTAGCTGGGGTCTTTCTTGTGGACTCCTGGGAGTTTCCCTGGCACCAGGTTTCTCCCTAACCCCAAATGCCTCCCTCTGTCAAGGTATCTCTTTCATTACTCTCCCCCTCCATCCTGCCCACAACTCTACCAACCAGGTCCCTCATGCTCCCATCTCCCCACCCTCTCCCCTCCACTTCCCACCCTCCCTTTACCCAGGAGATCTCATCTATTTCCCTTTCCCAAGAAAAGCCTGTGTCCCTCTTAGAGTCCTCTTTGCTACCTAGCTCCTCTGGTGACCTGCCTTTCTTCTCCCCAGGGCTCTCTCTGACCAAAGTCCTTCCTATACCTTCTACCTAGCCATTGGCCATTTGGTATTTTATTAAACCAATCACAGTGACACATTTTCACACAGTGTAAAGGAATATTCCACAACATTTCTCCCTTTTTGTCTAAATAAAAAAGAAAGGTTTTAACTCTAACACAATAAAACTATATACAATAAAAACAATTATCAGGTAATAATTACAATACTCAGTCCATTTGTATTTGGCAAATTTAGAGAAAATATTCCATTATCTATCCTCTCTTGATGAGTCCAAAGTTTTATGCCTAAACCATTTTCTATCGTAACTTGCATTACATCTTAAAACTGTTTTTTGGACCTCTGTTGTTGTATGTTTTTCCCAGCCTGTTTGGGTCTGGAGATTTATGACCTGGCGCATGTGTGGCGCTGGCGGTTTGGAACCTGGTTCGCGTGCCCGCGGCTTTTGTCCCCCAAAAGAAATGAATCACACGCTTATATACTTTACACTGCTTGGCCCATATCTTAAGCACATTACTAGCTAGCTCTTTCTTCTTAAATCAACCCATTTCCATGAATCTACCCACCACGTGGCTTGCAGCCCGTGGCTCACCTGAATTCCTACATGCT
>PVIH01004770.1:52809-134544 GCA_004025045.1 Sigmodon hispidus | reverse complement strand
TTACTAAAATTTCTAAAATTAATACAACTGCAAATCAAAATTTCACCTTACAGAAATGTTTCAATTAGTAAATATAAAAACAAAAGATAGAATAGGAAATTGAAATCAGTGATATTAGGCAAATATTCACTAGTGAATGTTAAAATACATGAGAAAAAGTTTAAATATAAATTAGTTGTTCACATAGTATCAAAATTTCCTGTATAATATATTTAATAGTTTATCTGAAAAATACACATTAAGGAACAATGTAAAATAATCAATATATCTACTATCAAGTGCTAATATGTAGAGTATTTTGAGTGATGATTAAATAATGATAAAATTGGGACAAATTTCAAAAGATGTAACATTAGATGATTGTAGTTAGTAAAAGTCCATTGCATTCTTGAAAACTGCTAATGAAGTAGATGTTCTTCTTAACATAATCAATTATTTGTGATAATAAATTGTTAATGAACTCTAGCCTTTCCACAATGCATATCCACTTACAAATATTATGTTTTGCACAACAAAGATATATAATTTTAATTTGTTTATTTAAAATTACTATGCCAGTATTGTTCAAATGTCTGGATTATGTAAACAAATGAACAAACTGATTGGGGGGCTGGAGAGATGTGTCAGCAGTTAAGAGTTATTGGTAATCTTCCAGAGAACCCAGATTCAATTCCCAGCAACTAAGTGACAGCTTACAAATGTATAGAACTCCACTTGTAGAAAACAGGCACCCTCTTCTTTCCTCCATGTCTACCACACATGGGTATGTACAAAAGGCTTCATGTAGATAATGTATATATATGTATATGTAAACACATATATGTATATATAATATTTATATATTATTATATAGAATACATTTATACAATTTTATATATTATAAAATGTATATTTGTATTATATATATATATACATATATATATAAAAACTCCAGAGAAGTTATTATTATATACAGGAAGTGACAAACAACATGGCATTGTTGGTATGAGCTCCTTGAGTATTAGTGAAAAAATTGATGAAATCTTGTCTGTAGTTTGGTATTATTGCTTTGTTAATGATAATTTCTTAGTTTTGACATGTATGTAATGGGTGAAAGATGATACATAAGGGAACACAAATGGAATCTTTAATTCTTATAACTAAAATTTAAGACAATATACATGTAAAATGTTTGAGTGCCTTTCAAAATTGCATATATTCTAACTAAATTTATCTTCATATAAAAATTGCAAAAGAGAAAGTATAGAATGAAATCTTGTGTCATCTAATGAGATATATCATAGAACAATGTTTATAGAAATAAATATAAATTTTCAGAAATAATTTCTCAATAGAAACAAAAAACATATTACTCAGGTTAAAATAGCCAATGGGAAAGGATAAGAAAATAGAGTTGAATACAAATGCAAATGAATGAATCTAGAGAAAGAAATGAGATAGAATGGATTACACATGATGTAACCTTAGCTAAATAAAATAATTAACATGGTTCTGTGTTTCTCAGATCCTCAGGCAAAAGCTTTCTAATCATAAGCATCAATTAATTTCTGCTACTATTTTTGCTTTGGAATAGGTCCTATAAACCTACTGTGAAGACAAGGTGGCCTACAATTGGTCACAATGCTTCTGCTTCTCTTTTCTGAATGTAAGCATAAGAAAAGTATGCTACATCACCTGAATTATGAATAGACTTAATAAATAAATCTTGCCATGTATCTTGTCTCAGACTTGTAATCCTGGTTCTTAGAATGAGAGATATGAAGATTACTATGAGTTTGAAGGAAATCCAGCCTGCATAATGTTTCAAACTTATCTACTTTACAAAGTGAAACATAATGTGTAACAATTGAAAAGGTCTAGACAAAGATTAAAAATTTAAAGGGAAATTGCAGAAACAGAAGGGAGTATTTGCTGGTGGTGTCTTCCAGTGACAAGGAGCAGAAGAGTGAAATTTCTCACACTTATGGACTGCAGAAAAAAATAAAACAAGACAGAGTACAGTAAAGCATGCATACATAGACAAGAGTAATACTGTATAATTTGAGTGTAATGGTAATTTGCTCTATTTTATTCTAATTTTTAGTGTTCATCTATATGTAATTATATATATATTATATAATAATATACAACATGTTTATAAACACAAAGTTCTGGAAATTAAATGTTGAGCTATCCAAAAGTTTTTGTGCTTGGCAAAGTGATGGCAGCATTTCTAGAGTTTTAGAAATGTTACCTCTTGTTTTTTCTACATTTCTTGTTCTAGGAATCATTTTAACTGTGACATTCTCAGAAAAATCTTCTGACAACTACATTAAAGAATGCCTCTCCTGTCATTTCTGGTTTCAGAATTGCTTTTGATTTAAACATTTATCACAACATGTGATGATTTTATTTTCTTCCTTGGTTATTTACTTTATCTTTACTATGTCCTTCACCAGACAGAAAAATATATGCCAGCAGGTCCACATTTCTTGTTCATTGTAGTATATCAAGTACATAAGCAAGGCCTGGCACAGCACATTTTGTTTTTGATTAAATATATTTTTAAAAATAGTTTCAGTATGCTATCTTGCAAGTTCAGGTTTATGGTTTAAATGAACTTTATTTATTTTGGTTAAGATGGACTAAGCAGCATCAGTCATTCCTGCTGGCACCTCTTTTTTGTTTATTTGTTGTTACTGTTTGTTTTACTGATTCATTTAGTAAAATTTGTGTATATATATATATATATATATATATATATATATATATATATGTGATAGCAGTGCACACATACACATGTATATAGAAGTTAAAGTTTTCATACAAGTTAAGCCCGTAGGAGAAGTGTGAAAATCCCAGTCCATCATTTGCCAGCCTATTCTTTTAAGATATGGTTTCTTACTGAATATCAAACTATGTTGGTTGCCAGTAAGTACAAGCCAGCCTGAGTTTCTTATAACAATTATATTGCATAGTGTGGTCAGTTTAAACTTTCACAACTATTTAATTAATATCTATTGGAGATTAACATAGGATTTGACAAGTCCATGACCCTAATGATTGTAGCTACATATCAAATGATAGGGTAAAATAAGTGTTGTAAAGATTTTATTAATTAAAACAATTTTGCCATAGGAAAATTATAAATTATTTGTACACAAATATAAATTTGTAATGTTATCAAATATTTTCAAGGAATTAATAACTGCTTACATTGATATGCCTTTTTCAATATATATAAGGTACATTCTACAGAGTACATGTGTTTATTTTTACTAAAGTGAAAAAGATAAGACACTTAAAAGACATTATAACTATCTCCCAATATTCATTTTAAAGATTTATATACTTTGGACAGTGATGATCTGGGTCAATTTATGGCTCATAATAGAAACCTACATTTCTGGGGGAGATTGGTCTTGAGTTATTATAAAATCTGTAATAATAAATGGTGACTCAGCGGACCAAAGTGCTTGTCACATAAGCCTGATGGCATAACTTAAAATTCCTTTAATCTTCATAAAATCCATATATAGAAGGTCAATTTTCTAATCTTATCACTCCTACTGTGAAGTAGTGAGTGAAGACAGGAAAGCTCACTCAGAAACTTGCTAATCAGCTAGGCTGCAGTACATGGCCAAGCAGCATTGACAATAAAAAGATGCTGCCCAAAAGATAAGTAGCAAAGTTCTACATTTTAAATATAATAAAACAGAAAATTTTACATCATGACTTTTACCTAGTACTTAATTTTATAAACAGACATAAAAACACACTAGAATGCATGGCAGAAAAAGTGGTCAAACTTGCATTGTGTTTTAGACTTTGAAAGTAGCAAGTGACTAGAATTTGCTATGGCAATAAGCTTTTAGAAGTCTCAAATGGAAACCATCTTTACTGATCTTAATATTAGCAGCATGGTTTTATAGTTACTAGATTGTAGTGTAGCAAGAATGAGTACATGTCTTATTTTTAGAGTTGAGTGTGGGCTTGTATTGTTTCTCGTACTTAATTTGGCAAAAAGCATTTTTCTAAAAGCCACTATTAATTTTTGTGAATTTTGATAGTCATTTTTATTTGGTAAATTATAAACTGATATAAATTTGTAAAGTTTGCATAGGAAGATTGCAGCAAGGTTGTACAGAATTTCATAGTTTGAAAGAAAAATCTTTTCTGTGTAATAAATTGCTTCTAATCTTGCCATTAAAGAGATAAATGTGATAATGCAAGTTTGAAATATGTGTCCTCAGATGTCCATGTGTGGCTTATGGAAACAAGCACTTTCAGAGATATCAAGAGGGGCAAGATAAATAGATTAAAAACTTAAATAAAAATAGTGAAAGAGATAAGTATTGATTGTCTTTGTTTTTGTTGTGAATAATGGTAGCACTGTTACATATTTTCATTGATTGCAGGGGAAGATCTGTGTTATTTAACACTTCAAAGGATTCACACTTCCTTTTAATTATCTGTTGGCCACTTTGAAACTACCAGATGCTTTAATTCATGTCTCTGCTAATTCATCTGTGCTAGACCAATGTCCTGATGTTTCTCAGACTTGTCTAGGCATCTTAACATTAAGTACTAAAAATTCTTTAAAATATTAGTAGTTTCATTGTGACAAGCTGCTGTGGAATTATGTCCAGGTACATTGTAAATATTTTTTCTTTCTTCTGGTTTAATAAAATGTTGATTGTCCAGAAGACAGACAGGAAATATGAGTTGGGTTACTAGACTAAAAAAATTCTAGAAAGAAAAAGAGGAAGTAGGAGATGCTAGCTGATTCAGAGGAAAGAAGACAAGAATTTTGTTCTGAGAAAAGATAGAAAGCCATATGGCTGAGCAAGCTAAAAATCATGGGTTAGTTTAAAAGTAAGAGTTAGCAAGTAATATGCCTGAGCCATAGGCCAAAGAGCTTGTAATTAATATAAGAATTTGTGTAATTATTGGGACTTAGCAGCTGTGGGTGGTATAAACTTTAGGGCTAGACCAGGCCAGAAACTCTTACACAACAAGCATGTTGTTTTATTTCCTTTTTTTTCTAACCCTTTTTTAAAAACTCTAAGCTGTTAGTATTTTGATAAAAGGAAATTGCAAGGAAAAAGGCTGATGAGAAAGAGAAGGTGAGGAGTAACTGTTAATAAGTGCCAGGTTTATTTCTGGGTTAGTTAAAGGGTTCTAGAATTAGAGAGTGGTAATTTCACATACTATAATAAAGCTAAAACCATGGAAGTGATTATTTGTATCTCTATGCTAAAGGAGAAAATAGATATGTAGGTTTCTCTTTGGAACATAAGAGGAAGAGGTCTGACAATTCCTTTAGTTTTAAATTTCCATTTATAATTTATTGGTGTGTGTGCTTTGTATTTTGCATTAGTTGATGGTTTTAGTTAGTGGACTGTCAATATTTTGTCATGTCATAGTATACAAGAGCTCAAGTCTAGAAAATAGCTAAAGGAGACAGTGCTTCACTTGTGCACTAATGACCTCTGGCAGGTGTGTGGGTGAGAAAAGACTCATTTTCTTTAAGTGTCTGGCCACAGGGAGTTTAATTATGCTCCAGTAAGTAAATGAGCAGCATGAATGGGCAGTTTTGTAAATGGGGAGATCATAAGAGTGGGTATAAATCTGAGAGGCCTGATAACTGAGTTTGATGTGCTGCATGATGTAAAATAATAAATATATAAATAAAAACGAAACGACTATATGCTCAAAGAAATGTCCATTAAATACTGCTCAGTTATACAGCTGATTTCACTTAATCATCTACCATCTAGCTCTAATTTTATTAATCCTGTGATAGAATTGACATGGACCCCATGTATCTCTCTGTGTTAATAACATGTGCCAAACATATAAATATGAGCCTTATCATTTCCTAGATTATTATCCAAGCCATCCCAATGAAATATATATGATTAATATATATGCATTTATACATGTGAGTTCATGTGAATCAGGAGCAGCATTCCAACTTTTCATTATGAAATCACTGGTCCAGCAACATTCAAACTGTATCTTAATTTATCACAGTGTTTTGTCCAAATGGATCTACAACTAATGCACATATTGATTTTTTCTTCACATTTTCTTAAACATTACAGCACAAGACCACTTAGCCTCAACCTTAAATAAAATATGAAAAAATATATAGCCAAGCTACAGTGTATAGCATAACAATATATGAATCTCTAAGAGACGATGTCAGTGGTTATGCTTTAAAAGTGAAATGTTATTCATTGGAGGATATGATTCAGTACTTAGTCTTCAATTGCTTTTGCAGTTTAGGGAGATATTCAAATCCTTGGGACATGGGCCTACTTGTTAAAGTAGCTTATTCATTGTAAAGTTACAGTAATTTCTTGTTCTTTCTTGTGGCCTTGGATTCTTGTTCCATGTTCCAAGAACAAGCTGCCATAATATGTTCTTTTCCCTATGGGCAAGGCTATATCAGTTGCCATGGTTTCCCCAAAGACATACCCACAGGGCAATCTGATGGTTCTTCAAATGAGGTTTAACTTTACCAGGTATGTCCAATTGAAAACTAATATTGATTAAACCACTTGAATATAGTCCAAACTTAGTATGATGAAACTAAATTTATAGTTGAATTTATTATTTTGTTCTTTTTTTGTGATGTAAGTGCATGTTTCAACTTGGGAAAAAGAATATGTAGCATTTATTCTGTATTGGGCAATATTATTTAGTAGTAAAATTTAAAATTCTAGTATTCTGAATGCATACAATTACATCAGTTCAAAATAAAAATCTCTATTTCATCAAATTCTTTTCTTTAGTTTGTGTTTTATGTCAAAGTACAAATACATTATCAAATCTTGATTTTCAGAGTTGCAGTGTGTATGTTTTTCATGTGAAGAATCATAAAGTCACTTTCTCTTTCATGCATTTTTTTATTTTAGAAAGAAAACTTTAAAATGTATATGATATATGTAATTATATGTCTTTCTTTCTCATGTCCTGAGTAAAAATTTTAGATTTGGTACAAAATCATAATTAGAGGAGAAAAAATTTTGGTTTGTTTCAAGAAATATTTGCCTGTTACAGTCTATTCTCATTGTCTTAAAATATATATTATTAAATAAAAACAAAAAGTAGTAAAGTTATCTTCCTCTTAAATATACTCAAATCCTTATAAAAATTCAGAGAAAGTTGCCTAAGGCTTGGTGTCACCCTAGGGATTAAAAAATAAACTTTCTTTGTAATATTCTAAAGTGTCTAGGGACTGATAGAAAGAATGATTTCTCTTTCATGACTCAAAGTATTGATGAGGTATGTGACAAAGTTTGAGTCTTGTGTTTATGTCACAGCATGTTAAAATTAACATGGTACTACCTATATGTGTTTGTCCATGTACAAGGTAACACACACAGAAAAATGACCATAGATCTTACAGAAAACAACAACAACAACAAAAATAAACAAGGGAGATACTTATCAGGAAATTAAGGCATTGTGTTGTATATAAGGAGAAAGCAAGAAAAATACAAATATTCCTTTCTGACAAAGGAATAAAAATTTAATAAATCAAACTCAGCTAAATACTTATAGTTATTTTTCTGTCTGGAACTACTTCACCAAAATTCAGAAGTATGAAAATACTTTAAATTGTTCAGTTTTGAACAAACAATCAGAAAACATACAAAAGGCAAAGAATCATAGTCCGTTTGAAGTGACAACATGTCAGAAACTATGTAACAAGATGTAGTGGGACATTGTAGAAAAATTGTCCCACCTACTGGTTTAATAAAAATTCTAATTGGGTGAAAGCAGACAGGAAGTCTGGGCAGGGCTACCAGACTAAGAAACTCTGAGAACAGGAAGAACAGAAGAAAACACCAGGAGAGACATCATAAACACACCACAAAGTGATGCCAGCAGAGGTAGAGAAAGAAGACAACCATGTTGCTGTGAGGAAAGGTACCAAGCCACATGACTAAACAGATTAATGGAAATAGGTTAAGATAAAAGAGATAGCTAGCAATATGTCTGAACCATAGGCCAGAAGTCTGGGCCAGAAAATTAGTGTTAAACTAAGGAACATGAACATTGTGCCTGCTGGACAAAATGCTTAAACTAAATGTATGAAAATCAACATTGATATGGTGATTAAAGGAAAATAAAACTTTCAAGTAAAAGATAAAAATGATAAAAAAATAATAAACTTATTTGAGAGTCTGTGTGTTCCTTAGCTTATTTGCCAACTTACCAGAAGCTAGAGTTACCTGTCAGAGAACCTCAGCTGAGAAAATGTTCTTATCACATTGGCATGTAGAAAAGCCTGTAGTGCATTGTTTTAATTAATGATTGGTGATTGACAATTCTTACAGGTTCAGGACTCTGTAAGAACTGCAACTGCTAGGAAGGTGTTTTTGGGTATACAACTCCTTAAGTTCAATTTTCAGGTAGAACATTAGAGCTAATTACAAGATATTCTTTGACCTCCAGATGCACATCATGGAAGAAACATATACAGACAAACAGATTTACAGCAAACACACACACACACACACACACACACACACACACACACAATGAAAACAAAAGTAACTCCTAAGCAAAGTAAGAATCTTACATACTACGAAGGAGAGAACACAATCTCACATACAAAGTTATAAATATCTGAACTGTAAAACCCAAAAGAAACTGGGGACAAATGGTTAACTGTGGTGCCAACTGAAATACTCACACTCAAGTGTGCTTCCAGTATCTCTCATCATCATAAGTTAAGTATCTGTTACAAAGTCTATAATGGCCTGCTGTCTCCTCTCAACTTTTCTCACTCCAAATCCTACTCTCAACTTTACCAGTTCACAGGCTTCTTTTTTCCTAGTTTCTCATTCCTATATAACTGCCAGTTTGACTATGGCAGTTAAAACTCTGCTTGTTTGCTCCTAGCTCCTACTGTTTCAGTTACTAATAGTGTTCTAGGTTTTAAAATACTGTCACCTCGAAAAGGGAGTATAATTAGATGTATTCTTGAAAAACAGGTAAAATCTGATGCTGACACGTTTGCAAAGAGCCAATCAGTTGATCAAGATTTATTTTTATCTATGTAAGTGAGACTACCGGTGAGACTACCTACCTGATCAGTTCTACTTTTTTTCTCCTTTCACACAGACTTGATTTCTTTAGAACCTCCCTGTGACACATTTTAGCCAATGATGTAAAAGAAAATTATGCTTTTGTTCTAGGCTGAGTCACATAAAAGATATAATTTCACCATTCTTTCTTTTACTATAGCCACACATTTTACTTTTTCCAGCCAGTACAGTAGGGTAGTCCCTTTTATTTTGAATATGTACATTCTTTTCATTGTAAAGGCAGGATGTTTCCCTTCAGATGATGTTTGAGTTAAATATAAAGATAGATAATTTTTCTAATTGAGGACTTTGATTTCCAAGAATTTTGAAAATGGACACAAAGTAACTGTACAATATGATAATTTTTGTTTGCTAGTTTCATTATTCCAGATGGCTTCTCTGTGTAGCCCTGACTGTCCTGGAGTTCCTCTATATACCACTCTTGCCTTGCACTAAGAGCTATGCCTGCCTCTGCCTCCCAGGTGCTGGGATTAAAGGCATACCTAGTTTGATATGTTTTGATAACTTATATCTTATATACATTGTGTAATGTTTGAATCAGGGTAATTGGCACATCAACCAACTCAGAAATTAATATTTGTTTATTTATTTATATTTATTGTGAATGAGAACATTATAAAATTGACTTAGTGTAGTACCACGGGGTGACATATTTGGTTTCAGAGTGCTGTGTATAGAGGTTCAAAATGAAAAGTAAAACTATTACCTCAATAAGGATCTCAAAATAGTAAAAAAAAAATTCCTAACACAAAACATTCAAAAAATGTAGGATACTATGAAAAGACCAAACATAAGAACAATAGGAATAGAAGTATGTCAACAGAAAAGGCCCAGAAAACATTATCAACAAAATAATAGAAAAAAAAATCTTCAAACCTAAAGAAGGACATACACACATACACAAACACTATCATTGATAATAACACCAACAAAATAACAGGAATTTACAATCATTTGTCATTAGTATTTCTCAACATAGATTGACTCAATCCTTCAATGAAAAGATACAGGTTCACAGAATGGGTGCAAAAACAGGGTTCTTCCTTCTGTTGCATAAAAAGATACACATTTGAAAATCAAAAATAAACATTACCTCAGAGTAAAAGGTTGGAAAAGATTATTCAAGCAGTTGGACACAAGAAGCAAGGTGGAATAGCTATTCTAATATCTAACAAAATATACTTTAATCCAAAATTAATCAAAAGAGATGTAGAAGTATTTTTCAAACTCATAAAAGGAAAAATCCACCAGGATAATATATCAGTTCTTAATATCTATGCTCCAAATGAAAGAGCTCTCACTTTTGTAAAAGAAACATTATTAAATCTCAACCTATACATTGAACTCTACACATCAATACTGGATGACATAAATATCACACAATGGGAAGGTCATTCAGAAAAAAAGCTAAACAGAAATAATGGAGCTATCAGACATTATGAATCATATAAACCTAACAGACATCTACAGATCATTTCACCTACACACAACATAATATACCTTCTTCAGAGCACGACACAGAACTTTCTCCAATATTGACTATACACTTAGCCACAAAGCAAGTTTCAATAGATACAAAAAATTGGAATAACCCCGTATGTTATATCAGACCATTTTGTATTAAAGCTGGATTTTAGTAAAAATAGAAACAGCAGAAATCCTACAAATTCATGAAATCAAATCTCTACTGGGTCATGAAGGAAATAACAAAATTAAAGGCTTCTTATAATTTAATGAAAATGAATGCACAACATAACCAAACACAAGGGACACAATAAATGCAGTGATAAGGAGAAAGTTCATAGTACTAAGTGCCTTGATAAGTAAATTGGATAAATCTCATACTAGCAAATTAACAGCACATCTGAAAATTCCAGAACAAAAAGAAGCAAACTCAACAAAGAGGAGTTGGCAGAAGGAAATAATGAACTCGGGTTGAAATCAACCAAAAAGGAACAAAGACAACAATGCAAGGAATCAATGTAGTGAACAGTTGGTTCTTTGAGAAGATAGACCAACCATCATTGAAAGTAACTAAAAGGCAAAGAAAAAATAACCTACATAGTAAAAGCAGAAACAAAAGGGGGCACATACAAATAGGCACCAAAGAAATCAAAACATCTTTAAGCTATACTTCAGAAACCTGTACTCCACAAAATTGGAAAACCTAAAATAAAATGAACAATTTTCCTATTAGATACAACTTATGTAAGTTAAATCAACAGGAGATAAACAGTACAAATTGACCTATAACTCAGAAGTAAATAGAAAAAGTCATTGAAAGTTTACCAATAAAGAAAGAAAGAGAGAGAGAGAGAGAGAGAGAGAGAGAGAGAGAGAGAGAGAGAGAGAGAGAGAGACCCAGGGCCAGATGGGTTCAGTTCAGAATCCTACCAGACCTTGAAATACAAGTTAATACCAATAGTCTTCAAATTATTCCACAAAGTAGAAACAGAAAGAACATCGCAAAATTGATTTTCTGAGGACACAGTCATCTTGATATCCAAACCACACAAAGATTCAATGAAGAAAAATTACTATGTGCCAATTTTCCTCATAAAGATGGATTCAAAAGTACTCAACAAAATATTCTCAAACTGAATCCAAGAACACAACAAAAAGAAGACAAATGTACCATGATCAATTAGGCTTGATCCCAGAGATGCAGAAATGTTTTAACATATGAAAATCTGTTAATGTAATCTACCATATAAACAAACTAAAAAAAAAATTGATCATCTCATTGGATGCTAAAAAAGCCTTTGACAAAATACAACCCCCCCCCCGTCATGATAAATGTTTTGGAGGGATATGGGATATATGGGACATGCCTAGACATACTAAAAAGATAATTTACAGAATGCCTATAGCAAATGGAAAATTAAAGGGAGAATAAAATAAAGCAATTCCACTAAAACCAAAAACAAAACAAGTTTGTCCACTTTTTTCATATCTGTTAAATATAATACTCGAATTTCTAGATAGAGCAATAAGACAGTTTAAGGAGAAAAAAGAGATAGACATGGAAAGGGAACAAGTCAAAGTGCTACTATTTGCAAAAGACATGATAGTTTATCTAAGCAAGCCCAAAATTTTTACACATAACTCTTACAGCTGTTCAACAACTTTAGTGATGCAGCTAGATCCACGATTAACTAAAAAGTCATACCAAAAACAACCTAGAATGTAAATACTATCTCCAACACCATTCCAACACAATTTTTACAGACTATAAAATCACAATATTCAACTTAATATGAAAAATAAAAGCCCAGAACAAATACAACAAACTTAAACAATAAAAGTCCTTCCAGAGGTATTACCATCTCTATTTTCAAGCTGTACTACAGAGCTATAGTATTAAAAACCATATGGTATTGGCATCAAAACAAACAGGTTGATCAATGGAATGCAATAAAAGCCCATAGGCAAATAGATGTGTCTATGGGCACTGATTTTTATTAGGAAGCTAGAAGTAAATAATAGAAAAAGAGAAAGCTTCTTCAACAAATTGTGTTGGTATAACTGGATGTCGGTATGTAGTTGAATACCAGTAGATTTTATCTATTGCCATGCACAAAAGCCAAGTCACACTTCATCAGACTTCAACCTAAAAGTAGATACAATGAACCTGATAGGAGAAAAAGTAACAAATAGCTTTAAACACGCTGACACTGGAAAACTTAACAGAATAGAACTGAACAGAACACCAATAGTGCAGGTACTAAGATTAACAATTAATAAGTGAGACCTCTTGAAATTGAAAAGTTTCTGTAATACAAAAATATTGTCAGTAGAACGAAATTAAAGCATACAGAATGGAAAAATAATTTTACCAACTTCTCAATTGACAGAGGGCTAATTTCCATAATATATAAAGAACTCAAGGGGTAAGATATCAACAAACTATACAATCCAATTAAAAATGAGTACAGGTCTAAACAGAATTCTGAACAGAGATATCCCAAATTGCTGAAAAACACTCAAAAAATGTTTAACATCTATAGCTAGCAAGGGAATGTAGATAAAATCAATACTGAGATCCCATTTTAACTATATTCAGAATGGCTAAGATCTAAAACAGTGATGACCACTTATATTGGAGAGGATGTGCAGCAAAGGGAATACCCTTGTACTGCTAGTGGGAGTGTAAACTTGTACAGCTTCTTTGGAAATCAATATGGCAGTTTCTCAGAAAATTGGCAATCAATCTAAATCAAGACTCATCTAGCTATATCACTTTTGGGCATTTACCCACAAGTACTCACTTATACCATAAGGACTCATGCTCTACTATGTTCATAGACACTTTATACATAACAGCTAAATCGTGGAAGCAATCTAGATGTCTCTCAATAGAAAATGAATGAAGAAAATGTACATTTCACAATAAAGAATTCACCTTTTAAAAACAATGATATTATGAAATTCCATGGCAAATAAATCAACCTAGTCATGCAACCTATTTCCAGATAGACAAGCATGGTATATAATCATTTATAATTGGGTATTAGCTATAAAGTAAAAGATAATCAAACTGTATAATCCAGAGACTCACAGAGACCAAGTAAAAAGGAAGGTTTAACAGAGGATACAAGGAAGTCTTTGAGAATGGGAAATAGGATAGATCTCTGTGTGGACTGGTGGTATTTTGAGTAAGAACAAAAGGATCAGTTTGTGAGAATTACAAGAAAATTCTAAGAGAAATAACCTGACTCTGGGGATATTTGTGTGCTGAGGTTTAAAACTAGCACAATGAAAAAACCATGACATCTACGAGAGTAAACCTAGTAAAGACTCCTTGCAAGGGGAGATGTGGAGCCTAAAATGGCCAACATGTATAACCAGACAAGGCCCCAACTGAAGTGAGTGGAATGCCAACCCGGTTACCAAACCTTCAATCTATAGTTCGTTCTGCCCTCAGAGAGTTCTGGGATGAATAACTAGCAGAACCATCATCAAAGAAGCCAGAGAGACTTCATCAAGCTGTTGTAGAAGGTTTTTTGGGCCTGTTTGGGCCTGGAGATTTGGACTTTTTCTGCAGGTGGCTTTTGTCTCTCAATTAAATGAATTAGACACTTACATTAACTTTATATTGTTTGGCCCATGTCTTAAGCACATTATTAGCTAGCTCTTTTTATCTTAATTTAACTCATTTTTATTAATTTGTCTGTCATGTGGTCTGGCCCGTGGCTCACCAGGAATTTTTATATGTCTGTCTTTTTCAGGGGTCGGATGGATGGAGACTGGCTAACTCCACCATCCTTCTGCTTTTCTGTCCTCTGATTCTCCACCCACTTCTGTGGAGCTCTACATAGGCCAAAACAGCTCCTTTATTTACAACATATAGAGACTGTTGCACCACATCAAGCAACTGATTGAAGCATTTGCAGAGTACCATAGCCAAACATTATGAAGAGCTTTAGGAGAACTGTAGAGGAGAAGGAGAAAGAAACAGAGGAACCAGAGTGGTTAGGTACACTAGGATAACATGGATACTGACTCATGTGGGACCACAAAGATCAGGGAGCCTATGGGGAGCTCTTACCTAGGTACTTTGAAAATATTTTATGGCTGAGTACCTTGATCTTCTTGTGGAATTTCTAACAGTGGCTTATTTGACTGCATAAGACTCTTTCCTGATGGATTGCCTTGTTCATCATTGATTTGGTGGTATATAGCTGGTCTTATTGTAACCTGGTATGCCATGTTTGGTTGATGTACTTGACAGGTCTACTCTTTTCTGAGAGTAGGTGTTGTAGTAAGTTTTTCCCAAGCCCGTTTGATCCCAGGAGGTTTGTAACCTGGCACGCTGTGGTAGTTTGGAACCTGGTCCGCTGCGGCGGTTTTTGTCCCCCAATGAAATTAATCAGATGCTTATATTACTTCATACTATTTGGCCCATGTCTTAAGCACATTACTAGCTAGCTTTTTCACCTTAATTCAACCCATTTCTATTTATCTTCCCACCACGTGGCTCATCCTGTGGCTGAGCCAGTACCTCTACATGTCTATCTTCTTCGGGGGGTCGTATGGAGGCTGACTTAACTCCACCCTTCTCCTACCTGCTTGCCCTCTGATTGTCCACCCACTTCTATGGTGCTGTGCATAGGCCAAAACAGTACTTTATTTACAACATACAGAGAACATTCTACCACAGGGAGGTAGATTCGGGGTGAATCTAAGGAAGAGGAAAAGTGGGTGGAAGAGATAGTGTAGGTAATGCAGGAAAACTGTGGTCTGGATATAATTTATGAGTAAAGAAAAAAGAAGCAAAAAGAGATTAAATCATTCATGGCACAGATTATGACACCTCAATTTGAGGCTGACAAGGGAAAGATTTTTGAAATACTTTTGCTTTTCTATTCACATTTATGGCACAACAATGTAGCATTCAACTTTTAAATGCTAATATTTGCAACTGGTATTATGTGTTTCAACAATACATAGACAAAGTTGTTTTTAAAATTCTCATACAAAGAAATTCATACCTGTAGAAATAAATGTTTGAACACTGAAGGGCTAAGAAGAAAAAGTTAATAAGCAAAAAACATCTAAAAATTAATTCCAAAATCTACATGTCTTTCCAGCAAAATCCAGTTAATTATTTAAAAATATCAATTATAATACAAAAAAATTGAGGAGGAAGGAACATTTCCAAACTGATTTTGAAGATAGCCTTGTACTGATATCAAAAATACATAAACTTATTGGAAGACAAGAAATCTATAGACTAAAAGTTCTGAGAAATACAGAAGCCCAAACTTCAACAAAATGTTGACAATTTTTTTGCAACAAAAACTAATAGCACATTGAAAATTTATGTAACAATTACTACATTAGATAAGTTATGAAGTGTGAAAATAGATATATGAATATAATGTATTAGTAAACAAAGGGTTATCTCAGTAGATAAAAGAAAATTTGTTATATTTCAACTCTATTATTACTTTTATTTTTTTAGAGTTTAATATGTCAGTTGTGCCTATTCTTTTCTCCCTTCCAACATTTTAATATACATTTACTTGCTTTTTATCAAATTAATGGCCCTTTTCTTTTTTTATATAAAACTAAACAAATGAGGAATAACAAAGAAGTATCGTCAACCTATGATATTTACTGATATTTATAGTGATACTGTATTCAACTCAGACTAGAAAAAAATCTTTTTTTCGAACATCTTAAATATGGCATGGATGTCCACTTTTGCCACTGTTAACAAACATGTCATGCAGAAATCCATAACAGAAAAATATAGAACAAAAGAAAAATCTGGAAAGAAGTCTATTCTTTATGAATAAACAAGAGATTTTGATAGCATTCACAAGACATTCAAACAGCTTCAAACCTGTCCGAATCCCACCACTGAGATGGAAAAAAAAAGCACACAAGTTTTTAATCTTTATCCAAGAAGCTATTTGCAATTGGTGCCTGTTGGGAAAGGTAAAAGTTTGTTTTCTCTAATGGAGTATTACTGAGTATGGTCACAGTACTCTAGGTGAGGCCCCATATCCAGGAGTAGATGTTCAACACAAAACAGACTACATATTTTTGGTGACCTTTTATTTTGTTGTTGTTCATTTATGGTGATTTTGTATGTTTATTTTTTGCTCTTTCTTTTTCTTTTGCTTTCATTTATTTTGTGACTTAATAGATTTTCTTTCTTTGCTTGTTTTGATTTTTTTTTATTTTGCTTTGCTTTGAGAAAAAATGATGGGTAGGGAGGTGGGTAGGATCTGGGGATAGTTCAAGAAAGAGAAAAAAATATGATCAGCATATATTGACTGAAAAATAACTAAAAATGAATAAAACCCCAAATCTTTTAGAACTAGATCATATATTAAATAAAATATAAAATAGAAAGTTGACAGAATAAAATAAATAATTTGAATGGAAAACTAAAAAATTAAAACTTTCAGAGTCCATTTAGTTTTCAACATGTGTTTTTAAAAATGAAGAGTTGTGATTGGATAACTAATCAGGGAGCATATCACTGAAGAAAGCCAATTCTCTTCTTTCCAGTTTATAACTGGCTATAAATCTCATAATGGGGCCAAGTGAGATTTCCTCCCATTCATATTGCATGCTAATTGGTATTGTTCTGTTCAGGTCTTGTTTAGGCAATGATATTGTTGAGATTCCATGGTATAGCTTTCTGTCATATTTAGAAGAAACAATTGCACAGCATACTTTTTTTTCTTCTTGTTCAAAATATTTTCATCTGAGTCCTCTTCTCTGATTGTCTCTGTGCCTTATATTTAAGGCTTGTGGTGTATATGTATCAAGTGGGATTGGCCAAGTTACAATCAATTATTTTTTACTTTTTGACCAATTTTAGTTTTATTTAATGGCCACCATTTTCTGTAAAAAGAAACTTTTTAATGGAAGAATAAAAGCTTATCTATAAATAAAATAATAATTATAGAATATGTAGGTTTAGTAAAGTTGTAGTAGTAGATATTCTTCTAACATCTCCAAACTCACCAGCCACAAGGAGTTGGCTAAGTTTTCAGTAGCAGGCAAGAATGCCTTCCCATTGAGTGGGCCTCAAATCTAATTAGACAAATGATGGTTGCACCAGAGTTGTACATACAACTATAACAATTTTAGCACCATCTAACCAATCTGGTTATTGTTGCAGTTCATAGGCCTCAAATCTGGGTAGAACTCTTGATTTATTTCAACCTTTGGTATCTCCTGGTACTGTAAATGCTAGTCCTTCGTGAGGAGGCTTTATTTTTATCAGTTTCCAATCCATATTTTTATATATACAAGTGTATGTGTACTCATGTATATTATATGTAAATTTAGGTCAACATGAAATAGTGTGATTCTTATGGTTTTTCCAAACATCCTTAGTTTTATATAGTCTTCTCCTTCTGTATTATGCTTTTTTCTTCCATCCCAATTAATGTTTCCCTATTTTCCTTTGCCCCATATTAAAATAATCTGTATTCTGATATTTTCTTTCTAGAGTTTCCTATCACCATGGTATCACCATGGTATCTTTTACTTTCTTGGTTTCTGCACTTATTCTAAGTCTTATACTGCCATCTGAAAATGAAACTGCTATGTTTATATTTCTGGATCTGGATTACATTATTTAATATGATTTTGTCTACTTCTAGTCTATTTGCCTAAAAAATTTTATAATTTCTGTTTTTTATAAATAAATAGTATTTTAAATTCCACATTGTCTTCATATATTTGTCAGTTGAAGACAAGTATGTTGTTACGTTTCCCTAGTTGTTGTGGTAGGAGTTCAATGAGCAAGTTCAACACTCATCTGTGAAATACAATGTTGACACTTCTGCGCATATTCTAAGAAGCAGAAAGTAAAATTCACAAAGATAGAAAATGAAATTGTAGCTTTTAGGACCAAGCAAAGGAAGACTAACAGTTTGTATGTATGGTTTTTTAGTTTTGCAAGACAAAATTTTCTGGATATTCTGAGTGGTAGTAGTTACAGAATGATTTATTTTATATCCCTGAATTATACATTTAAAGTGTTAAAGTATAATACTTCTTTCAAAAAAGATGAAATGAATTGGTGGTGTTGTCTTAACCAGAGCAGTAAGCTTCCACTAGGAGTTGATTGATGTGTTTGATTATTTTTTCTTTTGCTAATATTATACAGTATTCTTGAAGATTAGAGCTCTGTGGGAAGCTCATGGAAGTTATTGAGAATGCAGTCAAAAGGCACTAGAATTTGATTGAGTACACAATCTGCTACTGCTACACAGCTTTGTGCCAGTGCTTGCCTTTGGAAAGGATGATTCTATGAAGGGTATCCAGATATCCCTTCAGAGCTGTCAGGTTCAAAGACCTTTCTCAAACAGGTGTTTCATATCTCAGTAAAGGACAAGAAAGGTCATATAATATTAGAGAAAGAATTTTGCAAAAGTTTCTAAAGCATGATACTTCTAGCCAGTAATATTGGGTAAGTTGCCCTTTTACTAGTGAAAGTTATGACAGGGTTAGAGTACTATGGAAGCTTTTATCTTTACACTTCAATTGCTTTCTAAGCGGAATGAGATCCTTTATTTCTCATATTGTTCATTTATATTTTCAAACATAAAAAGGAAAATATATGCTTTTCTAAAATTGCTTTATCTTATAAAATTTCAGTTAAGTAAATTGCATTTTATATTTTATTAGTTCAAAGCATTGAAGGAAGGGCTAATTTAATAAATCCACAAAGGCATATATTCTTAATCTACTTAAATAGCAGGGTATGCCTTCAGTAGACCCAAACCCCATTAGTTATTAATCACTATAATAATGTGGAAATAAGTAACACATATGAATTTTATCTTACTAGCAATCTAAGGAGATACTATCAAAAGAGTACTAACATATATTAAAAATAAGACATGAAATGCAAATACACAGTTCAGTTTAAACATATAGTTTAATAATAAAAAATATAATCGTAAAGTACAAAAAATTATTTCTTACAAAATTTATAATACACAGCCTTTCTCTAGTTATTTACATCTATAAGAATGTGAATATTAACCTTCTTTTTTTCTTTAATTTCACTATAAAACATACTTCTCAACTATGTTTTATTAAACCTACATAAATGTTTAGTTTTTATTTGTCTATAAACATACTATGCTAAAGACCTAGAGTTTAACTTATATCAATGACATTTTTATTTACTTGATTACATCTAATGGGGTAACTTGAACATCTTTTGTCTGATTAGATCTAGTATCCATTGAATGAACAATTTGCTCTGAATTTTGTGTGCTAACCTCTCTAAGCACTTGGAAATTTATTACACTGAGTTGGTCCTTTACTGGATATTCAAACATTAGTGAAGCACATAGTTTTCACCATTCATTGACAAAATATTTTAAATAGAAGTAGTATTCTTTAAAAGTCATTTAGATATTATTGGGGAAATGTCTCACCAGTTAAGAACACTGGCTACTCTTCCACAGGACCTTGATTTAAGTCTCAGCCCCCACATTGTGACTTACATCTCTCTGCTACCCCAGTTCCAGAAGACTCAATATCCTCTTCTCCACAGGCACCAAGCACACATGTGGTTTACAGAATTACATGCAGGAAAAAGACCCATATACATTTTGAGCTGCTCATTTGACATAAAATCTTATGTTTTAATTTGTATATATTTTTATGACTTTTAATCTGAAATTTTAATAATCTTAATTTTATTTTATAATTTTTAAATATTTCTAATATACATATATTATATAAGACTTAGCGTAGTGTCTTATATAAACTTGAAAAAAGCTAGAGTTATCTGAAAAGAGGGAACCTGCATTGAGAAAATGCTTTTATACTATCTAGCTGTAGGGCATTTTCTTAATTAGTGATTAATATGGGATGGTTCAGCATTTTGAGCAGCCCATTGAGAGTAGAGTCACCCCTGAACTGGTGGTCTGAGATTTCCTAAGAAAGCAGCCTGAACAAGCCATGATGAGCAAGCCAAGCCAGTAAGAAACAATTTTCCATGGTCTATACATCAGCTATTGCCTCCAGTTGTTTGTGAGGGTTGAGTTCTTGTCCTGATTTCCTTCAATAATAAACAGCAATATTAAAAGCTTAAGCCCAGTAAATGCTTTTCTCACCGTCTTGTTTCTGTTCTTGATGTTTTTTCACAGCAATAGTAATCCTAACTAGTACATCCCAGCTTCCCTTTTCTCCATCCTAACACATCCATATACCCCTCCTTATTGTTTTCAGCTTAATGACCTATTTTTTATTAATAGTTATTTCATACATACAAGTTTACATATGCACATTCATATTGCTTAATATAACCACAATTTGTAGAATGTTATATTGTATGTATATTTTCAGACTTGATCTTTGATATTGGATAATCAATTGATTTTCTCTTTATGTGAGAAGACAGACTGTTTCTCCTAATCAGCATTTCTTAGTTGCCTGTGATCCTTTGTGTAGGATTAAGGGCTAATTAGTTTGCCCATACTAATTTTGTTACAGATATTGTTGTTGTCCTTCTTTTGTTCATGTTTAGGCAATTATGTAGGTAAGACTTTATGGATTTGTCTTATGACATTGTTAGGACATATAATCTTACAACAAAATCTCTGATCCTCTGACTCTTACAGTCTTACTGACACTTCTTCTACAATGGTTCCTGAGCATTAGGTACTGAAGTGTTTTTGAAGGTGTATCCATTGGGAATGCATTCTGCAACCAAATACAATAATAACACTTGCTCCATTTACATAATGTTACATTTCATATAATTTCAGGGATGAACATTTATTATTGAAAAAGTAATTGGTATGTTATTCACAGCTATGGAAACTATCAACCAGCTGAAAGAAGTAAAAGCTCATAGAATAGAAGAGAATCTTTGTAGTTATACAACTAACAGAGGATTAATATCCAGGATATTTAAAAACTCAAAAATCAAGGAGTCAAAACAATATCAGCAATACTAAACAGTTCCTACTCACCAAAAAAAAAAAAATGGGACTGTGATATGAACAGAGTTCTCAACAGAACAAGATAAATAATTACAAAATGTCTCAAAATATATTCATAGTCTCTAGCAAACAGGGAAATGCAAACTAAAACAAGTTAGATATTTCTTCTTACCCTAGTAAGAATGACAAAAATCAAAAAAAAATAGTTTAAAATAAATGCTGGCGGTGACATAGGGAAAAAGAAATACTTATTCACCATACACGGAAAAGGGATTTCAAGCATATCAAAACATTTTAGAAATCAGAGTGGAAACTTTAATTACATTTTTAAAAGGTTATTTAGATTTTTTCCATGTGACCTATCATTTACTAGAGAGAAATATTAACATCAGTATTTTCCCCTTGGACTGATTTTCTCAATAATAATCAGTCTGCTTTGAATATTACTTTCTTTTTACATTTTAATAAAAGTTTCCACAGAACTTGTTTTACAAATAAAATTCAAAATATCCCTTATTTCCTTTTCAGCTCTTCTATATTTAGTGTATAGATGGGCTACTGATTTCTTTGAGTTAAACTTGTATCCTACTACATAGCTGAAGGTGTTTATCAACCATAGCAGTTCCTTGGAAGAATTTTGTGGGTCAGTTATGTATAGAATCATATCATCTGCAAATAGAGATAGTTTCACTTCTTCTTTTCCAATTTGTATCCACTTAATCTCTTTTTGTTCCCTTATTGCTTTAGTTAAAACTTCAAGTACTATATTGAATAGATAAGGGGAGAGAGGACATCCTTGTCTAGTTCCTTATTTCAGTGGGATTGCTTTCAGTTTTTCTCCATTAAGTTTGATACTGGCTGTCGGCTTCTTGTAAATCGCTTTTATTATATTTAGGTATTCTCCCTGTATTCCTGATCTCTCCAGGGCTTTATTCATAAAAGAGTGTTAGATTTTGTCAAAGGCTTTTTTAGCATCTAAGGATATGATCATGTGGTTTTGTTCTTTAGTTTGTTTATAAGATGGTAAATGTTTTTCGTATATTAAACCAGCCCTGCATTTCTGGGAAGAAGCCTACTTGGTCATGAAGGATGATATTTTTTTTCTTTTCAAATAGTAGATTTTTTTATTTTGTATTTATCAAGAAAAACAGTAAAATGAATTTAAAATGCTGATAAGTAAACAATAACTATAAAGAAAATATAAATCATTTTCCAGAGTGGCTGAACAAGCTGACATTCCAACCAACAATGGATATCAATGATTTTGACACACATAAATTTGTGCCTGGAATTTGAAAAAGACTGCAAAAAATATTTTTTAATTAATTCAAAATATATTTACTTCTTACCACTTCACAAGTATTTTATTCCATGTTGCTGTGAACAAGAAAATCTCAATTAAATAAAGCAATGTACTCCAAAATTATACATTATTCTATAGGCATTAATGTTCTAAGTTTTGAGTATCTTAAATCTTATTACTAAGCTTTTATGCTATATTGTTAATTAGCATGTTAATTATACTAATTAAATTTCTATACATTTCAGTGTATTTTATATTTTTTATTTGTTGGAAAAAAGATTTTTTGATGTTAAACATATAAAGTTTAATATTAACTAGGTTTTTCTTCTGTTTAATACAGTATAACAGATAAAGTCAGCTTCAAAACAGAATTCTGAAGTTAAAAATCTCATGGTTCTGTGTGAAGAAATAAAGATTTCAGATTATTGCACATTGCTGGTGACAGATGTACATATGCTTGTTTGCAGTTGTATCATTGCTTGTGCTTGTCATTTGATAATTGGATAAACAGATTGAAAATCATTCAGTTGTGGTCCGCAATAATGTTACAAAGGCATGTATCATCTTTGATCAAATTCAGCCAAATTTTGGCTACAATAAAAGAAATTTCTTTCCTTTTGGAAAGATTGCCATTTTCAAAATCCCAATGCAATTTTTTTACAGTCCTTGAAAAAATAATACTCAACGTCATTTGGAATAACAGAAAAACCAGGGTTGCCAAAACTCTTTTACTCAACAACAGAACCTCAAATTCATCACCATCCCAGACCTCAAATTATGTTATAGAGCTACAGTAATAAAAGCAGCCTGATACTGGTATAAAACAGACTTGTGGATCAATGGAATTGAATTGAAGATCCTAACATTCACCCGCATACCTATTAACACCTAATTTTTGACAAAGAGACCAAAAATATTCAATGGAAGATGAATAGTATCTTCAACAAATGGTGCTGGGATAACTGAATGGTAGTGGGTGGCAAAATGCAAATAGATCTAAACTCACCTTGGACAAAACTCAAATCCAAGTGGATCAAAGACCTCAACATGATCCCAATTACATTGAAATTGATATAAAAGAAATTGGGAAATACCCTCCAATTCATTCGCACAGATGACCACTTCCTAAATATAATATCAGTAGTGCAGATGCTAAGAAAAACAATCAATAAGTTTGACCTCCTGAAACAGAAGTTTCTGTAAAGCCAAGGACACAGTCATTAAAATAAAATGACTGCCTACAGAATGGGAAAAGACTTTTACCAACCCTACATGTGGCAGAGGATTGATCTTTAAAATATATAGACAACTCAAAACTAGAGCCCAAACCCTGAATAGCCCAATTGAAAAATGGGGTTCAGAACTAAAAAGGGAATTCTCAGCAGAATAATTAAATATGGCCGAAAGGCACTTGAAAAAATGCTCAACATCCTTAGCCATCAGGGAAATGCAAATAAAGACAACTTTGAGATACCATCTTATTCCTGTCAGAATGGCTAAGATTAAAAACACAGGTGTTAGCCTATGCTGAAGAAAATGCAGAGCGAGGAGAATGCTCCTCCATTGTTGGTGAGAGTGTAAACTTGTTCAGCCATTCTGAAATGCACTATGGTAGTTTCTCAGAAAACTGGGAATCAGACTTCCCAAGGAACCAGCAATACCACTTTTAGGCATGTACCTTAAAGACTCAATGCGTACTCCCAAAGCATTAGTTCAACTATGTTCATAGCAGCATTATTCATAATAGCAAGAAACTGGAAACAATCTAGATGCCCCTAACTCAAGACTGGATTAGCAAACTGGTATATCTACTAATGGAGTATTACTAAGCAGTTTTAGGAAAAATAATATCCTAAAATTTGCAGGCAAATGGATGGATTTGGATAATATCCTCCTGAGTGAGGTATCACAAACCCAGAATGAGAAGCAGTGGATGTACTCACTTACTAGTGGACTTTAAAAAAAATGTCATTTTATACAAGAGCTCAAGGATAGAACATAGCTAAATGACATAGTGCCTCACTTCTGCATTAATGGCCTCTGGCAGGGGTGTGAGTGAGGAAGAACTTGTTTTCTTTAAGGGCCTGGCCATAGGGAGTTTAATTATGCTCCAGTAAGTAAGTGATTGGCATGAATGGGCTTTTTGTAAATGAGGAGATCATAAAAATGGTTATAAATCTGAGAGGACTGATAAATGAGTTTGATGGGATGCATGATATAAAAAAATTATTTCCATATTATCTAGATTTGAAATATATTTTTAAATAATATAATCACTAGAAGGACACAACTAGATATTTGTATAAAGCATTTAAAATTTATATCTGAAGCAAAAATTTAAATTTTAGGTTCTTATATTAAGCATGAAAAATGGCTAGCATTTTGCTTTAACTAGGTACCACCAAGAATGATGGAAAAGGGAGGGGTTCTCACTTAAGAACAAATTCATCATATGCTACTGAGTAAATAGATATACCTTTAACTTTTTACTTTATTCTTCAGTAGCCAAAATATATAAAAAAATATGGTACATAAACATTAATTATATTAGATTTTGGTGACAGGTACAAATACATAATTAAGATACTTAAAGCATAATGTTTTGAAGATAGTTTGAAGTCAAAAGTAGAGCCATTTTAAATTGTACTGTAGTTTTTCTTTTATTCTATGCAAACTATATAAATACTGTCTATTTCCTATAGTGATTATATTCATGAATTACAGTATAAATTATGACATACATATAAATTGTAGCTCAAGTACTTTTATCTTGAGGAATTATTAGAGATCAGACAATTAGTTGAAATAAAATGAGTAAATATATGCTTGTAAACTAATTTCTACCTGTGAATTTAAATATATTAGGAGAAATACAAGATAACAAGGATATATAGCAAAACAGGTTTTCCAGAACTCATGAACAATAAAATATTTGCATAATCAAATAGAAATATAATAGTTTTGACTTATTGTTTAAATATCGTTAAATCACTGACACTGTATATTGCTAAAAAGTGGCAAGATATTGCAAAGGATGCAATGTTGGTGCTTTCCTCCTGGGGATAACTAGCAAACATCAAACTGGACTTAAAGCTCTCACAATAGGATAGAAATTTGTGCCTGGTACACTAAATCTAGCCTACTACCTGTGGGTGGTAAACCATGGGTTTTGAAGAATAATTACTACTGCCACTTCATTAACCCCATATAGTTATTAATTGCATCCTATATACTTAACCTTCTGTACTCTATAGTTATATGTCAACTTGACACAAGCTAAGGTCATCCGAGAGAAGAGAATCTCAATTAAAGAGATTCCCCTTTAAATTTTGGCTGTAAGCAAGCCTGAAGAATATTTTCTAAATTAGTGAATGGTAAAGTAGGGCATAGTGGATGTACCATGCATCTGCTAGTAGTCCTGCCTTCTATAAGAAAACATGCAGAGTAAGGCATGGAAAGTAATCCTGTTAGCAACACCTTTCCATGAATTTTGTATCAGCTTCAGCCTCCAGTTTTCTGTCTTATTTGTGTTCTTGTCTTGACATCCATCTAGGTCAAGACTGGAGCATACTCCATAACTGAAATCAATGTGGAAGCTCAAAAGCCGAATAATTCCTTTCCTCCCCAAATTGCTGTGGTTATGATGTTTCATCATATGATTAACAACCTTAAGACACCCTATACCAACAGATGAGTATACTTCTCACCCTGATCCAAGACACTTCTTATGCAGAAAACAGAGACAATTACTGAAAACCACAACTGGACAAAATACAGAGAACAAATTACCATATAATGCCCAGCCCAAATTAACTAATCTACAACACAACTATTACATAGAAAACCAAATAACATCATAGAAGAATTGGCAGAAATGTTGTGGAATACTTAAGGTGTGTTATGTTTGTTTATGCTGTGGAATATTTGTTTAATGATGCAAAGATTTGTTGTTTTTCTATGTTGCATTAGTTTAACTCTGTAAAGTTATGTTTTTACTTTGTCTGATTGGTAAAATAAAGAGTTGAGCATCCAGCAACT
Organism: Sigmodon hispidus; assembly: GCA_004025045.1. Lineage (NCBI taxonomy): Eukaryota > Metazoa > Chordata > Mammalia > Rodentia > Cricetidae > Sigmodon > Sigmodon hispidus. The sequence goes on along the minus strand of PVIH01004770.1, from coordinate 107,665 downwards.
AGGCAGTAGAGGGATAGGCAGGGCTTCTAGACACAGAGAATAAATAGGAAGAGAAATGTAAGCTTGAGGAAAAAAAGAGGAGAGGAAATAGGTAGAAAATTGAAATAATAAGGGGACAGCTGGATCCAGCCACCCATCCACAGAGCCAGAAATAGATCAAGAAGGAAAGAAAAGTATACTCTACTACACAGGAAAAGTAGATTTTATTTTCTTTCTTTTTTATTGTTTTTGAAAATCAATGTCAAACTTTATAAAAAAAAGAAAAACATTCAGAACAGCTAATTTAAAAAAAAATTCAGCAATAAAACTTCTTTTCCTCTAAAATATATAACACATAAAAAATAAAATCTAAAGCTCCTCAAGCCAGGTTAGGCTCAGCTACAGATGAAGAAAGCACAGTAGGTCACAGATAATACCCATGGATGTACTATGGCCACCACAAATTTCTGCTAAAAAAGGTGAAAAGCACAGAGGCAAAATATAGTTAAAGAGAAAGGGAATAATTTAAGTTTTAAAAAAATGGATAGAAACAAGACAAGCTAAGGAATAGCATTCACAAGAAAGAAGTATCTATATATTATTTAGGAGCTGGGTGGCAGCTCCCCAAAGAGAAACAAAACAAAACAAAAAACCCAGAAAGGCTATATATGAATTTAGTGACGAAAATACAATATCCACTTCAAGATAGTACATTTTCTATGTAACAGAGAAGCTGTAGACATAACATATCAGCAACATGACTGCCTAAAGAAGATGTAAATTAAAAAAACAAATGAGCTAATACACCAACACTGATGGGGGAATTCTTTAACGATTTCACCAGGAAAGAAGGACAGTAGTTAATTAATCTTTTTGAGAAACATCACCTGATAGGTTAGAAAATTCTAAGAAGTGAGCCTTCAACATGTATGGGCAACAATGAGTTATTTCATGTAAGTGTCACAGTCATAATTATAGAAAAAAGGCCATGAGTTTGAGAAGGATTCAGAGAAAATGGAAAGGAAGGGACCTAATGTAAATACAATACTTATACAGGAGAGTCTCAAAAAAGGAAATTTTTCCTTTTTTTATTTTTTGTGAATAAAGAAGTTACATTTTCTATCCTTTGTATATCCTTATTCAAGGTCGCTTCCCCCTCCCACCAAATCAGGACATTCTTTCTTCTCCATATATCCCCATCATGCCCCCCATGGGCAGGTGATCCCAAGGTCCCAAGGTCCCAAGATTGTTTAGTTCAGCCTCCACTCCTGGCAAATCCAGTTTTCTCCCCCCAACATCAAAACTGAGTCAGGTGTTCCTCTAGGGGGAGTGGGATCCAAGGTGTCAGTCCAAGGTGTTTCTGATCCCAAGCTGTTCAGTGGTTGTGGTTTGCAGTTTGGGCATCCTTTTCTTTTCTTTAAATTTTTTGTTTAGAGTCCACTAATGAGTGAGTACATCTCCTGCTTATCTTTCTGGGTTTGTGATACCTTGCTCAGGAGGATATTCTCCAAATCCATCCATTCTCCTGCAAATTTTAGGATATCTTTTTATCTTATTGATGAGTAGTACTCCATTGTGTAGATGTACCACAGTATGTTAATCAATTCTTTAGTTGAGGGTCATCTAGGTTGTTTCCAGGTTCTTGCTATTACAAATAATGCTGCTATGAACATAGTTGAGCTAATGTCATTGGAGTGCGACTGTGCATCTTTAGGGTATACACCCAGAAGTGGTATTGCTGGGTGCCTAGGGAGATTGATTCTCAGTTATCTTAGAAACGGCCATACTGAATTCCATAGTGGCTGAACAAGTTTACACTCCCATCAACAATGGAGGATTCTTCCCCTTGCTCCACACCCTCTCCAGCATAGGCTTTCATCTGTGTCTTTTATCTTAGCCAATCTGACAGGTGTCAGGTGGTGGTATCTCAAATTTGTTTTGATTTACATTTCTCTAATGGCTAAAGATGATGAGCATTTTTTCAAGTGCCTTTCAGCCATTTGTAATTCTTCTGCTGAGAATTCCCTTTTTAGTTCTGAACCCCATCTTTTGATTGGGTTATTCAAGGTTTTGGGCTCCAGATTCTTGAGTTCTTTATGTATCTTAGAGATCAATCCTCTATCACTTGTAGGGTTGGTGAAAATCTTTTCCCATTCTGTAGGCTGTCCTTTTGTCCTATTGACAATGTCCTTAGCTTTATAGAAGCTTCATAGCTTCAGGAGATTCAACTTATTGATTGCTGATCTTAGTGTCTGTGCCACTGGTGTTATATTTAAGAAGTGGTTGCCTGTGCCAATTCATAGAAGAGTATTTTCCACTTTCTTTTCTATCAAGTTTAAAGTGGCTGGGTTTATGTTGAGATCTTTGATCCACTTGGATTTGAGTTTTGTGCAGGGTGACAGGCTCGGATCTATTTGCATTTTTCTACACACTACCATCCAGCTATGCCAACACCATTTGTTAAAGATACTATCTTTTTTCCATTGAATGCCTTGGGCCTCTTTGTCGAAGATCAGGTGTTCATAGTTTTTTGGGTTAATGTCTGGATCCTCAATTCTCCTTGAGCTTCTGTGAAAATTGGCTGGCCCAATTTGTACTAATTTGAGATGAAGTTAGGTGGTGGGAGTAGGGGTGGGGAGGGGGGAAGATTCAGTAATGCAGGCTTGGTAATTCTTAATCTACTTTGTTCTGTTTTCAGAGGCATCAGTGGTTAATTGCTCTTTGTTCATGGCTTAACTTTGAAACTGCTTGCTCAGTTCTGATATCCCAGATAAGCAGAGACAGAGGCCTAGTTCTTAAATGAGTTATTAGGGCAGGCTGTCATATTTGCCTGGCCATCTTATCAACCTTCCTAATGCTGCAAACTTTTAACACTCTTCATGTTGTGGTAAAAATGCATATCATGTAATGTATATCTGTATAGCTGTAATATTGATATTACTATCATATCTGTAATAGTGAAACTACTATGAATCATATGTAAATAACTAATATGCAAGATATCTGATAAGCAAGTGTTTTAAAAGGGTAGTTTGATGCCCAAAGGGTTTGTAAGCCACAGCTACAGAACAATGATGTAGATCATTCCTAAATCTTCTGCTAACTTGAGATGCAGATTGTCTTACTTAGATCGTGATTGCAGAGATCACTGTGTACCTTTGAGGCTGAACTGAAAGAATAATTTTCTAGAAAACCTGAGTAAAGTAGGATGTCTAAGAAGGCTTACTAGTCAACTTTGTATTCTTTTACACTGTAAATTAAAGAACAGTGAGCATCTGTTTTTGTTTGAATGTTATATTTTCTCAAAAATTCCTCTGTCAAACAAATTAGTTCATTATGTTTTAATTAAGCCTCACAACATTGTTCGGCATACATGCAGAAAACAGACAGATTCTGACAGAAAATAATACAAGCTTCTTCTTGTCAAACTGCTGAGAGTCTTTATTCTTTTCTAAAACTTAATAAGACCATCTTCATTGCCTTTTTGGAGGCATTTTGATCTCATGAGCTCTTACAAGAATGGGCTATTAATAGTTTTTACAAATTAAGGATTTTCTAATTCACAATTCCAAAAATTTCCAAATTGCCCATAAACCACTCTCAAAAGCTTATAGTCCATATGCTCAGGTGTATCATAGCAAGTGCCATATTTTATGACATAACTTTATAAGTTTTTTTGTTTTTTATATTAAGAGAGATTTTGATATTTATTGGAGAATCTCAATAAATAATGAGTAATTTTTACTATATCCCCAAGCACATTATCTTTTTTAAAATTTTAATTTATTTATAAAATGAAGTCTTTTATTTGCCCATGTATCCCTTGCTCTTCCTCCCTTACGCCTCCCAACGCTCCTCCCCATTCCTCCATTCCCTCCCCTAAAATAGCAAGAAGTCCCAAGGTGGATCAGCTCATCATCCACTCCAGGCAAGTCTGATTTCCACAACATAATGTCAAGACTGGGTTAGGTGTTCCTCTGGAGGGAATGGACTCTGAGGTGTCAGCCCATGCTCAGAATAACAGTCCGATCCTTGAGGCTCCACATATTGCCCATGTCACTGGACAGTTGCCTATCCTTGGAGGGCCTAGTTCCTTTTCTTGATGCCTCCCCGTGGCTGTTCTTAATTCAATGACCTCCCCAGAGCTCCAGCCAGCAATCACTGTGGGAATTTTTCTCATAAACTCAATCCCCTTGCTCATATAGACTCTATTCCCCTATTCTCAGCTGGACCAGAGACTAAGCTTAGTCATCCATGCATATTTGCCTCTGCCTCTATTCATTGTTGGTTGTATATTCTGTGATGGTATTTACAGTGGCTGTTCATTTGATTATAGGGGAAGTCCTGTTTAGGCACCACCTTTACTAATGGTTGGAGTCATAGTCAGGGACATTCTGTGAGTTCTCATAGGCTTTCTTAGCACCAGGTCTTTTTCCAACCCTATTGGCTTTTACTATTAAGATCTCCATCTCTTTTTTCCCTCCTTGTTGCTCCTTTCACTCAATCATCTCCTTCTCCCATGAAGTTGTTTATCATCACTATCACCACCATATTCTTAACAAAGCTACCAAGGAGAAAAAGAATTTAATTAATGGTATTATGTAATCAATGGTAGCAGGATGGTGAAAGTATTAGAATAAACTTCCTACTGCCTCATGTCTTGCTGGGAATGAATACAGAGATAGGACAGCACTTGAAACTATGGTAGAAACCAAAAATCTCATCTTTGAGAGATTCAGTTCTTATATAAACACTCTTTGCCAGATTATACAAGGTCCTTAAAAGCATGAGTAGTTATAAACTAACTATTGAGACACAGAAGCCTAGCTTGGATCTTTTACATTCAAACCAGAGCATTAATTTTCTTATACAGACTAGAAGAATTAGCTAGTACCCTAGGACAAGAAGAAACAGCTAGTACCCTAGGACATATTGGTAAAACACAGAACTTTATTTCTGACTCTAAGTGTCAATCACAAAATTTGAGATATTTATCTTTATGAATTTTGCATGAGTGCCACAAGTGTCTATGGATGTTACTTTTTGGAAGGTGTTGTATCAGTTTAGACCTCATTTTAATGCATCAAAGCAATAATTTTATAACTTAGATTAACACAGATTGAATTTAATTATTTTGAATCTAGAGTCAATATCTTTGTAGTTATTTGGTGCCACTGAAATACTATAATTTCTGTTAATAAAATATGAATATGTAGTTATATTTCTGCACAGAAAATTCAAAATAAAGTACTTACTTGTAGGTGCTTTTCTTTTTTTAATTAGTATTTATTTTGTACTCTTGGGCTACCTAAAGTGGCTGTTTGATAAGAGAATAAAATAGAAATTAGTGAAAAAAGTTAATTCTTTTGAGAAGTTGTAAGGGATACAAAGTAAATAGTATTTTGTCATTATCACTTTAAAATTGGAAGAAATGTTGCCTATCCAGAAAAATGAAGGACATGGCATATGTTTAGGCCATTCTGCTGATCCATCAGAGTTTCAGTAATCTGTTGCACATTCTCAGAATGTACTAACCATTTTTTCCCAGCCAAGTCAAAATGATCATTTTGTTGTCTTTTGTAGAAAACTGATTTTTTTTTGTGTGTGTTTACTTGGAGAGTTCACCCTAACCCTAACCCTAAGTAATTTCTATGACATCATTTGCCTTAGAGACTATAATTCTATCAGTTTACTATTGTCTTCAAGTGGTAGCAAAGCAGAGTATTGGAGTATGTGAACAATGTTTAGAAATGTATTCCAAACGAATTCACATGAAGCTTGTTGCTCTTTGCCTAGACTGTACTTTTAAGTTCTATAAATAAGATAAAGGAAACATTTTTCCTTTCTATTTTCTATACCATCAAATGAGTACCCCCATGATTAGAGAAAGATCATCAGTTTATTTGCAGTTTTTCCATTAATTAAGTGAGAATCAGCAGGTAAACTATCACCCACAATATTACAGAAACTATAAACAGCTGCTACTTTGGAATGCTGAGATGCAGTATCTTAATATCCTACACACTTCCAAAAGTGAAAACTCTTGAAATACCAGAAAACAGCAGTACTAATTTCAATCTAGGTAAGTTTATGAGCTGAACAGAGAAAAAATAATTTAGAAACTAAAATTTATTCTATTTTTAAAGTATATTTCAAGAATATTTTATATTCCCAACTCAAGACTTGAAATTTATGAGGATGTCTTGGAAGTAGTTTGAAGCACAATTTGTTAGGCCATTTCTTGGTGATGAAGGGGAACATATACATTAGTTCTTCCCCACTGCTTGAGTAATTAAAGGTCTTAGCTGAACAGGGTCAGTTAACATTGAATGAGGCAATTATAATGCATGATTTGTCCCAAAGTACTTATTTTCTCTGAAATGTCAAAATAACACTAAAGCAAGAAAGTTTTCCATCTTTAAACTGAAACTTGCCTTTCTTCACACCTTTTCCTTCTAGAGAAAAAATGCATTTGAAAGTCCTAATGCTATATTTACTAGCTTGCAGCATCCTGATAAAGTGGAGAAGAGGAAACTTTATCCATCTCTAAATCTTCATGTCTTAGTTTGCAAGGATGTTTTCTGCTTAACACGGAATACTTAATGAAAAACATTTATAAAAACCAAGTATCACCTTTAGAATTCTCTTATCCATAAGAAGTTTATGGTGTTTGATTGTGACTCTGACATATTCTTAGCTGTCATTTTGTTAAGTTATTAAATTTATAACAAAGATAATTAAATAATATTATATTCAGAAATAAGAAACTTCTTTTTGTTTTAAAATACTTGATATTATTCAATGGATTTTTTTTTAGACAGGGATTTTTTTGTGTAGCCTTGGCTGTCCTGGAAATCTGTAGACAAGACAGGCCTTGAAGTCAGACATCCACCTGTATATGCTTTTCAAATGCTGGTATTAAAGACATACTCCACCACCGCTAAGTGATTTTTTTTTTTTTGTTAGTAAATAAGAAATTGATTCCAAGGCCAATTTAGGGTATGTTTAAATCAACAGACATTGTTATTTAGGTTTACTCTATGCTGTTCTTACACACAGAGTTTAATGATTAAAGCTATCTAATTACCATATGAACTATAGGACATTTTAATTGGTTTTTGATTGTGACGCCTCTCAAAAGCATGATTCTTAAAAAATTTTGAAATGTATTGAGTATTATTAATGTACAAAAGATCTCTTGAAATTATGACTTTTCTCTATCTTAAATTTTAGGTATTTTGTACAGAAATTTTTGATTGTTTTAAATGCTATATTATAATCTATCTTGTTGAATGTTTCTAACCAATTATAAGAAATGTATAAATTCATATAGTTTCATTAACTAGAGATATAAGTTATATCCATTGAAATTTTGGTGCTTTAGAAATGAGCTATGCTGTTATTAACTGTCAGTTTGTTTTTTTAAAGTCTTATTAAAAGGTATTTAACTGTCAAATATTACAGTTAATTAATCTATTTTTTCAATAATTGTATTATTTTTCCCTTTATTTCGATGATCTATTTTTTTCTGTATACACATTGAGAAACTTGTTTTTTGCCTTTTAGGACAACTAACACTTTTATTGTTGTATAACTGACTCTTGATTATTTTTCTCAAACATTAACATAAAAATATGAAATAAACTTTGTGAAAATGTGGATTGTCTATTCTTGAATTTGTCTTCATAAAAATTTTAGATTCTACAGTTGCACACATAGAGGACTCAGAAGACTATAAATTAAAATATAAGCTTTGTTAAGCTGGAACCAGTTCCCAGGATAGTTTCTATTTGTGATTTTCTAGTTCATTAAATCACCAATCTCTGTATCCAACTTCTTTTCTAATATACAAGACAACCATTTTTTTTTTGTGATATCACTTTTCTGAAAGAGATGAAGGAAAGCTGGCTGATTTTTCTGTTTGCTCTGCTGTTTACTTGTTAAGACAGAGTGATGAGTCTAATCACTGTACCAGCAAGAGCTAAAATGTAATGTTTCTGTTGATATTTTCATTAAATACTTCATAGTTTACACTAATATTTATCTGTTTTTCCATTTTGTTTTTGAATGTCTACCTTTTTGATTGGTGTAAAACATTATTCTCTACTTAGTTATATCCTGTTCTCATACTTTCTTTAATTTTTCTTTAGCATATTTGTAATATGGGATTAGTAATTATTTATAGATAGGGTCTTATATACCCAACTGGCCTCAGATTCACAAGACATTTGGGAATGGCCCTTGTAGTAAGACAGGTCCATAGAATCTGGGAAATTGTCTCAAGTTGATAAGGCACACACATAATGTATTTCCTTCTGAGCCAATCTGGAGTCTGCCTGAAGATCTAGCAACAGACAGTATTTAGAGTTCCTGATGGTGTGAATTTTGCCTAGCAACAGACTGTTAGATCACCTGATCATGCTTAGCCAATGAAAGATAACCATGCAATATCACCAGATCATGCCCAGTCAATGGGAGATACACGGGGAGGGGGGGCTGGGAGGAGGGTATATAAGGTTCTTCTCATTGCTAAATAAATGAATCTGCTGTTTGCTTTCACTTCACTCTGGGGTCTGTATTTTTGATTCTGTGCCTTCTCATCCCTTCTCCTCAGGGAAACTTGACACCTCAGCAACATCTGGGGCCTGAACAGGGTTCTCATTAGCTCTCCTCACTCACAGCACTAGAAATGCCTCCAAGATAGTGTATTTTGGTAATGTTGTGGGCTTTTGTACCTTTTGATAGGTGAGCATTGGAACACCCATTTTTTTTCTTTTCTTAGTGTTGTCTGTCATGTTTGTCTGCCTGTACAATTAGGAATGCACATTTTCTGTTTCAATTCACCCTGTGCTTCCACATAAGGACTAACCCTCTAAGAGACAAAACAAAGCTTGGCTCCCAAATGGCATATCCTTCTTGAGACACAGTGTGACCACATGATCCTTGGCCTACAAAACCACAGAAGTTCCCTACTAAGCACAACACATAAAGGTTTGGGAAAATTTTCCACCCAGTCTTTTCACTGACTGTTGTTTGCCAGGTCTCCCTATTAAAAAATGGTTAATCTCTTCAGCACCTCTGCTTCTTTCATTCCTTTCATTTTTTTATTTCTCTATGGCCTCTGATAGTGATGAGGCAGACAGTTTGGCCTGCAAAATCTGTCAAGAACGCAATTGTCATTAAGATTCCATGTGCTCCCTCCACTCACCCTCCCCAACCTTCACTGCCGGAGGCTATGCTGCCACTGTGGTATTTTGGGGGCAATCAACTCCAGGATCTGCCTACCTCAGGAGGTGGCTATGCACCTATGGCACCACACATGGTTAATTTGGGTACAAATGCCAATGTCCAGCCCTGGGTTCCCACCCCCAATAGCTCAACTCTCCCTCATCCAGAAGGCAGCTAATGAGTCAGGCTGGAATCACCTTACTTTGAACAGGTACTCACTAAATGGGCAATACAACTACAGATGCACTTTTTTACTGATCAAAGCTGTACTGAGGCTCACTGCTTTCTTTAATTAGAGAGCCTATGGAAATCAGGCAGAATCTCAGGCCCAGATAAATATCTTACTTAATATGCCGGTGATCTATGATATACTCACAGGATGTGGGAAATATGTTTGTTCAGCAAACCAGGCATAAAATTGATCTTAAGCCTGCTACAAACAGGTTTTGACCTGGCTTTCAAGGTTCTTAACTCCTGCACACCAAGAGACCCTTCAGCTTATTTCTGCACCCTTGTTCAGTGCCCAGGATAGCTCTTCACTGATTTTCTGGCTCATGTTAATGAGTCAGTGGAATGTAGAGTGGATGCTGGTCCTACCAGATAAATGTTAATCAAACATTTGGTTTGATAAAGGCTTAATTCATCCACCCACAATACAGTTGAAGCTGTCTGTAATGAGAACATTAACAAACGAGTGCTGGTTACCAGAAATCTAGACTGTAGCACTGGTCTCATTGCTGCTTTTGTCACTTCTTTGAATGCTCTACTTGCAGACAGGTAATGTGACAATGACATCTTCAAGAGTCCCCAGGTAGATAGAATTTGTTGGTGATGTGGTATACTAGGCCATCTGTGGTGTGATTGTCTTCAGACAAAATCTAGAACCAGATGCCTTAGATTCAATAAAAGATTTTATTGGGCAAAGTATTTCATCTCACAGACTGCCAAAGCAGTGGCTCCTTTAAACTTTAGGTGGGGCACTGCTCGGCCCCAGCAGTAAGAAGAGGCTCTTGTAATCCATAATATATTTGACAATGCCCATTTTTTTCACACTCCACAATGCTAACCATCTATCTTGATCAAAAACCTGTCAAAAACTTGGTGAACATGTGTGTGGATGCCATCATTTTAATGGAGACTGAGGTACTTCACTTTCCTCACTGTAATTTTAAAACTGCTCCCCATCAGTGGGGTAGGAGGTTAATCCAATCCAGTACTAGAATTATCATGATGTCAATCAGGTAGTTATCCATCCTGTCAATTTTACTGTACTGAGGAACCTGTGGGGCAGAGATGTTTTGGAAGATATTGGTGTGTTCTAACTTTAGATGACAGGACTGTTTATGATGACCTTGAGGTCCAGGAAAAGGAAGACTTTTAAGTCCAAACCACTACATGAGATCTATACCCCTAATTCTAAGGCCTCTATCCTCATGGGATGTACCACAATCAAACCCTCTAGCCCCAATCCATTAATGTGGCTTTTGTATCAAAAAGTATGGGTGAAACAGTGGCCTATAATTGAACCTAAGCTGTCAAACCTAAAGGAATTAGTTGTAGAACAGCTAAAGATGGGAAACATAGAACCAACTACATATGAACATAATACCTCCATTATTGTTATTCACAAGGGGATGGTATCATCTCCTGCTGGGTCTTTGGGTAGTTAATAATCAAATGGAAAAAAAATGGAATTCACACAGCCAGGCTGCCCATATCATAGTGATATTCCTCCTTTATATTACACATTAGTTTTAAATATTAACATTTACTTTTTTCAAATTTTTCTCCCACCACAGAATCTAGATAAATTTGCCAAATATGCATAGACCTGTTCTAAGAATTCAGTAAACTGTTAAGCCCCAGAGAATAAAAAGCAATCAAAGGTATGCTTGTATTTTTCTCTATGCCAATATGGGTACCAGGAAGCAATGTGCACCTGAACATGATCAACTTGCTTTTACCAAGGAAGAAATAACCCTTGATGGGTAATGTATATTCTCCCTTTTCTTGTTCTCATTGCCCCTCTAAAAGCTAAATACTTTTGAACTCTCATTTTTCCTCATATTGTATGATGCCTTTTGAGGTAAAAAATGTTAGTTTAACATGCTGGGAACTGTCTAAATGCATGTAGGACCCATTTTCAGCTAATCAAGGGCAGATGTTATGGCCTTGAACTATTTTTTTGAAAATATTTGACATATAAAATGGCTGTTTAACCCATCCTTGATTGTCACATATGTTTTCATTTGCAGGGTGGTTCTTTTTTCTCCTTTTGGAGTGTCTCTTACAGCACAACAAGCTACAACTAAGATGACTCTACAGGTGTTAATGATTGAGATATCCAATTCATTTCCCTCCATAGAATGCCTCAGTTTCTGAAACTCGAAAGCTTCTGCCTGATTATCCCAATTCAGGAATGAACTCTCTTTGAGGGTTGGTAATCAATGACATGTAAAAGCTTGTTTGGTCATCCAAGGTAAGACAGTCAAAGTCCAGTTACTGAGCCTCCCTGAGGCTGGGTTAACAAGGATGGAACAAAGAACTCTGACTCTTGCTAAGTACTCAAGTAATAAAATCAAAGGGAGGATGCTTAGTAAGACAGGCCCACAGAGTTGTGAAAATTGACTCATACCTGTTACCAATGCACGTGCATAGCCAACTTTCTTAAGAGACAACTTGAAGTCTGCCTGAGGGCCCAGCAACAGGAACCTCCCAGAGTTCCTAATAGTGTGGAGTCTGCTAAGCAAAGACTGTAATATTTCCTGATCATGATGAGTACTGAATCCAGGGTATTTTTATTTTTATGCTGGGCAAATACTCTACCATCTGTACATACTTCTTGACCTATACTCATAATATATGAGTTAAATTCTTTGCCAAATATGTTCAGTGGTTGTTTCCCTGGGTATAATTTTTACTACATATATCTACTCTTGCACATGAACCATTTTTTGCCATATGCAGTAATGAAAAAATAAAACCTGGATACATTTTGTGTTTCAAACATCAAAATTCTATTTCTCCCCCTCATTCAAAGGTTAGTTGTTGCTCAGTCTTCAATGTTACTTTTTCAATGCAACCCTAAACTCTCTAAAGTTGAGATTACTATTTCTGCTGGGAGCCACAGAAATATGAAGTAGAAACTCAGTTGGCACTGACAAGGCTAACCTACCAGAGCCAAGGGCCCTGGTGGAGGTGAAGCTAAAACTCAAGAATAATGTGGGATGGATGTGTTTCTATATGCTGTGACTATCATTGTTTAAGAAAGAAAACATTTTGGATTATGGCAGGGAATCTTAGAAGCAGAAGGGAAATCTGAACATAGACAAAAAGAAAGAAGAGGTGGCAACGAATCATAAGACAAGGAGACGATTGAGTGAGAGGAACAACAAGAAGGGAGAGAAAAACAAAAGACATGGAAATCTTAATAGAGGAAGCCAAATGTGGGATTGGAAAAAGGCCAGGTGCTAGAGAAACCTCAAAGAACTCACAGGATGTCCCTGGCTAGGACTCCAACCAATAGTGAAGGTGTTGCCTTAGCAGGACTTCCCCCATAATCAAATGAATAGCTACTTTAAGTGCCATCACAGAACTTACACCAATAATGAATAGAGGTAGAGGCAGGGATACATGGCTGAGTCACTGGTCCAGCTGACAGCAGGTGAGGAGACTCTATATGAGCAAGGGGATAGGGACTATGAGGAAAATTCTCACAGTAATGGCTGTCTCTAACACTGCGGAGCTCACTGAATCAAGAACAGCCACTTGGGAACCATCAGAAAAAGATAGTGAGCCCTCCAAGGGTAGGCAACAGTTCACTGACATTGGCAGTATGTAGAGTCTCAACGGGAGGATTCAGCCTATGTTTCTGTGCATGGACTGGCACTGTTGAGCCCATTTCCTCCAGAGGGACACCTAACCCAGTCTTGATATTAGGATGAGGAAATTGGACTTGCCTGGAGTGGGTGCTGAGCTAATCCAACTTGGGACTTCTTGCCCTTTCTGGAGAGAGGATGAACAGGAGGGAGGCTGAAGGCTGACCAGAGGTGTTGGGAAGGAGAAGGGAATTGGGACAAGGGAATATATGGCTAAGAAAAAATAAAAAGTTAAATAAATAAAACATAAAAGAGAAAGCATGAAGTCAGGAGAGACACAAACCATCTGCCCAAGAAGCAAAATTATTCAAGTATGCCACACAAACCTTCGTCATAGATCAAACAGCATGTAATTAATATAAGCATCGGTGTGTTTTGTGGGACTGTGGGTCTGTGGGCTTGGACCATGGACTGGACAGACCAGAAACTCTAACTACACAAGGAGATTTGATGTTAATGACTTTGAATGTATTAAGTGTTTTCTGCAGCAGATTTCTTGTGTGTGATTATAGCTTTCTCATGTGTTATTTACTTCTAATTCATTTCTCAGGAACCTTTAGCAGTGTGCTTGATAATTTATTGGGCATAACTTCACTCATGCATCTTGGGGCATATAGATAACTTCTCCTAGGTGTGTGTGTATGTGTGTGTGTGTGTGTGTGTGTGTGTGTGTGTGTGAAAATAGTCACACAGGTTAGACCTCTTTTTTTTTCACAAATCAGGTTTTACTTCCTTTGCCCAGAGCAGCCTCAATATCTACCTTCCCTACAATTATCTTTACTAGTAAACAACTGGACAATATCAACCTTTGGACAAAGTATTTTAATCAAAACTTTTCTCAGACTTTCAAGGACATCTACAGATAGATGACACACTTGTATGTCCTAAGTTCACCACCTCTACACATAAGAGATCGGGAGATAACACCACTAACTAATCTTAGGGCCTTAACTCCCTATACTTAGTTGCACTTTGATTTATTAACACAAAACCCTAACTTAAAGACTTATGGTTTGTGATATAAGATAACTCTTAGTTGCAGGTGTTGAAACAAACAATGATTCTTAGTACTGTACCACAAGGCAAGAGCAACTATAAGGTGACAGGTTTCTCTTCTACAAATTGAGCCTTAACAAGAAAAGACATCCTCTTAGGGAAAGAGCTACAGCAGAAAAAAAGCTTCAGGCTTTCCTAGCAACTGAGAAAGAACACTTGTACCACCTTTCACAAAAGGATCTGCTAGAGACTTTATGGAAATAGCACAGGACTTACTTCATTCCTGGCCTATTGGTGATCAATAAACTTTTAACATTAAGCCTAGCCACATTTAGGATTCTAGTTAAAGCATACAGTTTTTCCCATTAAGATTACTTTGTTGATATAATCTTTAGTTGACCCCCACCAGAATAACCTTGACTAGCCACTCCTACTTTGAGTCATAAATCAAAGCTGACAGCTACTGCCTGTATGTAAATCTTATCACCCTCCCTGTGACCCTAAGGAATTCAAGCCCAGCATTGCCTTGCCAAAGAATAATTGTCTGCTTAAGTATATAAGCCTGTCTTCATTGTTATAGTTGTCCTGCCAATATGTTTTGTGCCAATAAAGATAAATTAAGTAAAGAAAATATTGTGAATACATTTTATCCTATAGTTATTACCTTCACCAGTTGGAGTGTCCCTCTTGAACTTTGAGAGAAAACGTTGTTGGGGCTTTTTCCTCCAAGGTTTTTCTTATATTCTGGTGTGGAGATTTAATGTCAGTTTTCAGTTAATTTATCAGACTTCTAAAGATTAAATTTCCTTAAACAATTGTAGCCAGTAAGTCTTGATATAAAAATATTTATTTTTATATACAAAAATTTATTTTATTTTATTTTATTTTTTATTTTTTAATAAAGTCTCATTTTATATCCATATATGCCCTAGTTAAAACTCTCTTCTCCCTCTCGTCTCTCCCAGTCACTCTCTCTTCTCATCTCCTCATCTTTTTCCCAGCAAGTGAAGAAGGTTTCAAGGTCCCAAGGTGGCTTAGTTCAGCATCCACTACTGGCAGATCTGCTTTCCTCATCCCAACATCAAGACTGGATCAGGTGTTCTTCGGGAGGGAATGGGCTCCAGGTGATTGTCCAAGGTGCTTCACATCACAAGCTGTTCAGTGGTTGTAGTTTGCACCTTGAGTGTGCTTTGCTCTTTATTTAAAGTCCACTAATGAGTGAATATATCCCCTGCTTATCTTTCTGGGTTTGTGATATCTCGCTCAGGAGTATATTCTCCAAATCCATCCATTTGCCTACGAATTTTAGGATATCATTTTTTCTTAGTGCTTAGTAGTTCTCCATTGTGTAGAAGTACCACAGTTTGATAATCCACTCTTCAGTTGTGGGGCATCTAGGTTGACTCCAGGTTCTTGCTATTGTGAATAATGCTGCTATGAACATAGTTGAGCTAATGCTTTTGGGGTACAAATATGCATCTTTAGGGTATATGCCCAATAGTGGTATTGATGGAGATTGATACCCAGTGTTCTGAGAAACCACCAGACTGCAATCCAGAATGGTGGAACAAGCTGACACACCTATCAACAATGGAGGAGTGTTTCCCTTGCTCCATAACCTCTCCAGCATAGGCTGTCATTTGTGTCTTTAAACTTAGCCATTCTGACAGGTGTAAGGTGGTATCTCAAAGTTGTTTTGGTTTGCATTTCTCTGATGGGTAAAGATGTTGAGCACTTTTCCAAGTGCCTTTCAAATATTTGTAATTCTTCTACTGAGAATTGCTTTGTTCATTCTGAACCCCATTTTTTTCCTTCTTTATTTTGTATTTATCAAAAAAAACAGTAAAAAGAATTTAAAATGCAGAAGAGTTAACAATAACTATACGGAGGATAAGAATCATAAGCATGGCTTATCAAGGGTAGAAATACAAATAAGATTGCTACACATAACCCCATTTTTTAATTGGGTTACTTAGTGCTTAGGTGCTAGTATCTTGAGTTTCTATATATTTTAGAGATCAGTCCTCTGTCATTTTTAGCATTGGTGACAACCATTTCGCATTTTGTAGAATGTCCTTTTGTCTTATTGTCTGTGTCTTTAGCTTTACAGAAGCTTCTCAGTTTCAGGAGGTCCCACTTATTGACTGTTGTTTTTAGTGTCTGTGCTGCTGGTATTTTACAAAGTATTCACCTGTGCCAATTCATTGGAGGAAATTTCCCACTTTCTGCTCTATCAAGTTCAATATGTTGTTTTTATTACTGTTGCTCTATAGTATAAATTGAAGTCAGGGATGGTGATGCCTCCTGAGGTTCTTTTGTTGAGCAAAATTGTTTTGGCAATCCTGGATTTCCTGTTATTCCAAATGAAACTGAGTATTCTTTCCAGGTCTGTAAAAAATTACATTGGAATTTTTATGGGAAGTGCATTGAATCTGTAGATTGCTTTTGGTAGGATTGAAATTTTTACTGTTGATCCTATGTATCCAGGAACATGGGAGATATTTTCATTTTCTGATAACCTCTACAATTTCGTTCTTCAGTGATTTAAGTTTTTTATTAAATAAGTCTGTTACTTCTTTGGTTATAGTTACTCCAAGGAATTTAATGCTGTTTGCAGTAATTATAAAGGGTGATGTTTCCCTTATGTCTTTTTCAGGCCTTTTATCTTTAGTTTATAAGAAGGCTACTGATTTCTTTGAGTTAATCTTGTAAGTTAAACTTGCGGAAGGTATTTATCAGCTGTGGAAATTCCCTAGTAGAATTTTGTGGGTCACTTATGTATACAATTATATCATCTGCAAATAGATACTTTTTTCCCTTCTTTTCCAATTTGTAGTACCAGAATCTCATTTTGTTCTCTTCTTGCTTTATCTAAAACTTATGAGAATCATATTAAATAGGTAAGGAGAGAGGGGACAACCTTGTCTGGATCCTGATTTTAGTGGGAATGCTTTGAGTTTTTCTCCATTTAGTTTGATGTAGGCTTTGGCTTCTTGTAAAACACCTTTATTATATTTGGATATTTTCCCTGTATCCCTCATCCCTCCAGGACTTTTATCATAAAAGAATGTTGTATGTTTGTCAATAGCTTTTTCAGCATTTAAGGATATAATCATGTGCTTTTTCTCTTTGGATTTGTTTATATGATGGATGACATTTACAATTTTCCTTATGTTGAACCATCCCTGTATTTCTGGGATAAAGCCTACTTGATTGTGGTGGATAATATTTTTTATATGTTATTGTACACAGTTTGACAAGATTTTGCTGAGAATTTTTTCATCAATATTCATAAGGAAAAGAGGTGTATAATTCTCATTCTTTGTCACATCTTTGAGTGGCTTGGATATTAGAGTTACTGTGGCTTTATAAAAAGAGTTTGGACATATTCCTTCAGTTTCTACTCTATGAAACAGTTTGAGGAGTGTTGGTATTAGTTATGCTTTGAATGTCTGTTAGATTTCTGCACTGAATCCATCTAGACCTGGGCTTTTTTACTTGGTAGGCTTTTAATGACAGCTTCAATTTCCTTTGGAGTTATAGGTCTGTTTAGGTGTTTAATCTGATCATGATTTAATTTTGGTAAGTGGTACCTATTGAGAAAGTTGTCCATTTCTTCTAGATTTTCCATTTTTGTGGGAGTACAGATTTTCAAATTATGACCTGATAATTCTCTGGATTTCCTGGGGGTGTGTTTTTATGTTCCCTTTTTATTTCTGATTTTGTTCATTTGAATATCTCTTTCAGCTTTTTGGTTAGTTTAGGTAAGGGTTTATCTGTTTTGTTGACTTTTTCAAGGAATCAACTCTTTGGTTCATTGATTCTTTGTAGTGTTATTTTTGTTTCAGTTGTATTGATTTCAGCTCTAGGTTTGATTTTTTTCCTGCCATCTATTCCTTTTAGGTAAGTTTGCTTCTAAGTGTTCTAAGGTTTTCAGCTGTACTGTTAGTTCTCTAGTGTGGGATTTCTTTATATGTTTCATATACACATATAGCGCTATGAATTTTCCTCTTAAGACTGCTTTCAATGTGTCCTATAAGTTTGGGTACATTGTAGATTCATTTTCATGAAACTCTAAGAAGTCTTGTATTTTTTTTTTTATTAATTTCTTCCTTGATGCAGTTGAGTGACATTTAGTTTCCATGAGCTGGCAGGCTTTCTTAGATTTTTGATGTTGTTCAACTGTAACTTTAGACCATGTTGGGCTGATATGATGATATAAGGGATTATTTCCATTTCTTTTGTACCTATTGATATTTACTCTATGATCAAATATGTGGTCAATTTTAGAGAAAGCTCCATGTGGTGCTGAGAAATATTTATATTTCTTTATGTTTGTATGGAAGCTTATGTAAATATCTATTAAAACATTTAATTTTCCTTTTTTATTATGTATAAATTCTCATTTTTTATCCATGTATCCCCTTGTTCAAACTCCCTTCCCCACCTGCCCCTTCCAGTCATTCTCTTTTCTCCCCATCTCCTTATCTCCTCCCCAGCAAGGGCAGGTTTTCCCACGGTTCCTAGGTGGCTTAGTTCAGCATCTACTCAAGGCAGATCAGCTTTTCTCATCCCCACATCAAGACTGGGTCAGGTGTTCCTTTGGAGGGAATGGACTTCAAGGTGCAGGTCCAAGGTGCTTCAGATTCCATAGTGTTCAGTGGTTGTGATTTGCAGCTTGGGAATGCATTATAATCTCTGCTAGACTCTTTATTTCTCTGTTGAGTCTTTGTCTGGTTGACCTATACAAAGGATGAAATTGGGGTATTGAAGTCTTTCATGACTAGAGTGTGAGAATGATGTGGTGTTTGAGCTCTAGTTGTGTTTCCTTTATATACATGGGACCCCGTATATTAGGGGCATAAATTTCAGGATTGAAATCTCATCTTTATCAATTTTTCCTGAAATGAATAAGTAATGTCCATCTTGTTTTTTTTAAATTTATTTTAGTTTGTAGTCTTCTTAGATATTAGGATGGCAACACTAGCTTGATTCTTGGGGACATTTGATTGGAAAATATGTTCACAACCCTTTACTCTGAGCCTGTGTCTGTCTTTGTGGTTGAGGTTTGTTTCTTGTATGCAGCAAAAGGATGGCTTCTGTTTTTGTATCCATCATATTGGGTGAGTCTTTTTATAGGTGAATTGAGTCCATTGATATTAAGGGATATTAATGACCACTGATTGATATTTCCTGTTATTTTTTTGGTAGATTATACATATTTCTTTTCTTTGGGCTTTTTTTCTGTGGGATTATCCATTGTTTGTGGTTTCATGGATGCATATGGCATTCTTAGTTTGGAATTTCTCCTCTAATGCTTTCTGAAGGGCCAGATTTGTGGATAGGTATTATTTAAGTTTGATTTTGTCATGAAATATCTTGTTTATTCCATTTATGGTGACTGATAGTTTTGCTGGTTATAGTAGTCTGGGTTGGCAGCCATGCACTTTAAGTGTCTGTATAATTTCTGACCAGGTCCTTCCTGCTTTCATTGTTTCCATTGAGTAACCAGGAGTTACTCTAATGGGTTTGCCTTTATAGGTAATTTGGCTCTTTTTTTTTGTTGTTGTTGTTCTCTATGTTTTATGTCCTGATTATTATATGGTGAGCAGACTTTTTTTGGGTCTAATTTATTTGGTGTTCTGTAAGTTTCTTGTAACTTTATAGGCATTTCTTCTTTAGGTTGGGAATGTTTTCTTTTATGATTTTAATGAATACATTATCTGTGCCTTTGAGCTGGTATTCTTCTTCTTCATCTAGTCCTACTATTCTCAGGTTAGAACATTTCAAGATGTCCCAAATTTCCTGAACATTTTGTGTTATGGCTTTTTTGGATTTAGTGTTTTCTTTGACTGATGTATCTATTTCCACTATAGAGTCTTCCACTCCAGAGATCCCCCTTCCATCTCTTGGATTCTGTTAGTTATGCTTATATCTGTAGTTCCAGCTATTTTCTTCAGATTTTCTATTTCTACCTTTTTATATAAATGTTTGTAGAAAACAATATTTTTTTAAAAGTTTATGTATTTATATTTACGTATTTTTATAGGTATATGTGTGTGTTTGTTTTTGTGTACGTGCATATGTATGCAAGTACTCACAGAGACCAGAAGAGGATGTCAGATATACTGGAACTTCATTTACAAGTATTACTGTGCCATTTGATAAAGATGCTGAAAACTAAATTTTAGTTCCTACAAGATCAGTAGAAAGTTTTTATTGACACACCTTTCTATTTCAGATCTCTCAGTCTTTTGTGAGTAATATTATGTGTTTGTGCAACATAGTTTGAAAATTCAGCATAGAAATTGGCCTATATTCCCATGTCATTATTCCTTGCTAGATCGAAGTTTCAAATACAACAAAGGTTAAGAACAGTATCTATTATTATTTTCTGAGTATATATAAAGAAAAAAAACATGGTCAACACTATAGCTTTTCTGTGATTTGTCTTTGCATTCTATTCAGAGCCCTTAATGTACTTCTGAATCTTAAGTTTTTAATTTTCAAAAACTTTGTTATTTAGTTCATGGGTTTTGTTTTGGTTTCTGTTTTTTAACTTCTGACTAAAATTTCTGCTAACCACATTATTTTAAAGAAAAAATTTGTTTACAGTGACAAGATATGGTTTGAGTCAACTATATAAACAGTACTATAACTAAGGTTTTGTAGGAATACCTAATGATTTCAATAACAATTCTCTAGAAATACTATGTGGAAGATTTATAACCACATTTTCATTCCTCAAATGGTTGTAAAACTTTTGATTTAAGAGTCTCTAAATAAGATTTCGGTGCCTGACCACTCGTCTAGAAAGTCACTCTCTGGGATGAGTGTCAATTTGTAGAGTCTTATCTCAGACTCTCCATAGCAGAGAGGACTAGGGTTTGGCTGTGAGGGGCTTCTCTAGCCACATCTAAAAGGGAGGAAATTGCAGGGCCAGCCCCACCTCAAACTGCATCAGCAGAGAAGGCCTGAGGATTTTGAAATTCAGAACCTGTCCAGAGGTGAGCAGATTCTGGCACCTGGACCACCTTTCCAGAGAGTCACTTCTTGAGACCAGGATCAATCCCTAGAGTCTCATATCAGACTCTCCCTAGCAGACAGGACTAGGGATTGGCTGTGAAGGGTTCCTCCAGCCACAGCTAAAACTAGAGACCTTGCATGGCCAGGGTCTGCCTACAGAGTAAAGAGCATCATCAGAGGACTAAGGCTTTGAAATTCAGACCCCTGTCCAGAGCAGAGTAAGAGATTGAACAGACCCATTGCTCAGAGGAGACAGGAGGCACACAAGCCCTCTTGGCGCAACTGACTAGGAGCTGCCTGATAGTGAACCACTCAAGCCATGGGCAAATGTCAGTGCAAATATATTTATAATAATATAAATAACAACAAGGCAATGCTAGAAGAAATTGATGGTTCTACAACTGCAAGACATAAACAGAACAATGAAGAGGAATCAAAAGGAAACAACATCAAAAACTCCTTCATGAAGATTATTGAAGCCTTCAAAAAATATAAAAAATTTTCCTTAAAAAAATAGAAGAAAATACAAACAAGAAATTGGAAGAGATGAAAAAAATCCTTGAAAGAAAACCAAGTAAAGGTAAACCAAAAAATGAAAGAAACATTCCAGGAACTAAAAACTGAAATAGAAGAAATAAAAAAGCCATGAAATGAGGCAAAGATGAAAATAGAAAATCTGAAGAAAAGAGCTGGAACCACAGATACAAGCATAACCAACAGAAACCAAGAGATGGAAGAGAGAATCACTGGAGTGGAAGACTCAGTAGCGGAAAAAGATAATATAGTCAAAGAAAATACTAAATTCAAAAAGCCATAACACAAAATGTTCAGGAAATCTGGGACATCATGAAAATACCTAACCTGAGAATAATAGGAATAGAAGAAGAAGAAGAATACCAGCTTAAAGGCACAGAAAATATATTCAATAAAATCAAAGGAGAAAACTTTCCTAACTTAAAGAAGGGAATGACTATAAAGATACAAGAAGCTTACAGAACAACAAATAGATGTAACCCCGCCCCCACAGTCAACGTGTTTCAGAATAATCAAGCCACAAAACATAGAGAACAAAGAAAAAAATTAAGGACTGCAAAAGAAAAGAGCCAAGTTACTTATAAAGGGAGACCCATCAGAATAACACCTGACTATTAAAAAAAATGGCGAAAGCAAGAAGGGCTTGGTCAGGAGTTATATTGACACTAGAAGAGCATGGCTGCCAACCTAGACTAGTATATGCAGCAAAATGATCAATCACCATAGAAGGAGTAAACAAGATATTTCATAACAAAATCAGACTGAAACAATACCTATTTACCAATCTGGCCCTCCAGAAAGCATTAGAGGGAAAACTCCAAAAAAGATTCCCAGATACACCAATGAAACCACAAACAATCAAAAACTCCACAGAAGAATACTCCAGAGAAAGGAAATACAAACAAGTTACCACCAAAAATAGACAAGGATGTCCTCTCTCCCCTTATCTATTCAATATAGTACTCGAAGTTTTAGCTAAAGCAGTAAGAGAACGAAAGGAGATTAAGGGGATACAAACTGGAAAAGAAGAAGTGAAACTATCTCTATTTGCAGATGATATGATTCTATACATAACTGACCCACAAAATTCTTCCAAGGAACTGCTATGGTTGACAAACACCTTCAGCTATGTAGTAGGATACAAGTTTAACTCAAAGAAATCAGTAGCCCTTCAATACACTAAAGATAGAAGAGCTGAAAAAGAAATAAGGGAACCATTACCCTTCATAATAGCTGCAAATAGTATTAAATATCTTGGAGTAACTATATTGAAAGAAGTAACAGATCTATTTGACAAATATTTTAAATCACTAAAGAAAGAAATTGAAGAGGATATCAGAAAATGGAAAGCCCTCCATGTTCCTGGATAGGTAGGATCAACATAGTAAAAATGGCAATTAAACCAAAAGCAATCTACAGATTCAATGCACTGCCCATCAAAATCTCAACACAATATTTATGGACCTTGAAAGAACAACATGCAATTTCATTTGGAATAACAGGAAAGTCAGGATTGCCAAAACAAGTGTGCTCAACAAAAGAACCTCAGGAGGCATCACCATCCCTGACTTCAATTTATACTATAGAGCTACAGTAATAAAAACAGCCTGGTACTGGCATAAAAACAGGCTTGTGGATCAATGGAATTGAATTGAGGATCCAGACATTAACCCAAAAACCTATGTGTTGTAAAAAGTTTTTTTTTTTTTGACTCGTTTTGGGTCTAGGAGGTTTGTGATCTGGCGTTTGTAACCTGACCCGCGGTGGTGGCCCGCAACCCGGTCCATGGTGGGGGTTTGGAATTTGGTTTGTGTGCCTGCAGCTTTAGTCTTTCAAAAGAAATGAAATCACAGGCTTATATATTTTAACACTGTTTGGCCCATATCTTAAGCATATTATTAGCTAGCTCTTTTATCTTAATTTAACTTATTTTTATTAATTTGCTTATCACGTGGCTCTTAGCCCATGGCTAGTCGGTACCTCTATATGCCTGTTTTTCTTGGGGGTCTGATGGAGAGTGACTAACTCTATCCTCTTTTTATCTGGCTGCCTCTGATTTTTTATCTACTTTTATGGTGCCCTGCAGGGGCCCAATCAGTTCTTTATTTACATCATATAGAAAATATTCTACCACATTTCTTTTTTCTTTTTTGTCCAATTAAAAAGGAAGGCTTTAATTTTTCTATAGTAAAATTATATATAGATCACCTTTTAAATAGGAATTATAGTCACTATATTTAGTCTATTTGTATTTATATGTTGTAAAAAGTTTTTTTTTTTTGACTCGTTTTTGGTCTAAAAAGTTTGTGATCTGGCATTTATAACCTGACCCACAGCAGCGGCCCAAAACCCGGTCCTTGGCTAGAGTTTAAACTTTAGTTTGTGTGCCTGCAGCTTTTGTCTTTCAAAAAAAAAAATAAAATCACACGCTTATATATTTTAACACTGTTTAGCCCATATCTTAAACATATTATTAGCTAGCTCTTTTATCTTAATTTAACTTATTTTTATTAATTTACTTATCACGTGGCTCTTAGCCCGTGGCTAGTCGGTACCTCTACATGTCTGTTTTTCTTGAGAGTCCAATAAAAAAATGACTAACTCTACCCTCTTTTTATCTGGCTGCCTCTAATTTTTTATCTGCTTTTTTAGTGCCCTACAGGGGCCCAAACAGTTCTTTATTTACATCATATAAAAAACATTCAACCACACCTATGAACACCTGATCTTTGACAAAGAAGCCCAAAACATTCAATGGAAAAAAGATAGCATATTTATCAAATGGTTTTGGCATAGCTGGATAGAAGTGTGTAGAGAAATGCAAATAGATCTGAGCCTGTCACCCTGCACAAAACTCAAATCCAAGTGGATCAAAGACTTCAACATAAACCTAGCCACTTTAAACTTGATAGAAAAGAAAGTGGGAAATACACTTCTACGAATTGACACAGATGACCGTTTCATAAATATAACACCAGTGGCACAGACACTAAGACTAACAATCAATAAGTGAGATCTGAAAATGAGAAGCTTCTGTGAAGCCAAGGACATAGTCAATAGGACAAAACGACAGCTTACAGAATGGGAAAAGATTTTCATCAACCCTACAAGTGATAGAGGACTGACCTCTAAGATATATAAAGAACTCAAGAATTTAGAGCCCAAAACCTTGAATAACTCAATCAAAAAATGGGGTTCAGATCTAAAAAGGGAATTCTCAGCAGTATTATGAATGGCTGAAAGGCACCTGAAAAAGTGCTCATCATCTTTAGCCATCAGAGAAATGCAAATCAAAAAAACTTTGAGATACCACTGACACCTGTTAGATTGGCTAAGATAAAAGACACAGATGACAGCCTTTGCTGGAGAGGATGTGGAGGAAGGGGAACACTTCTCCATTGTTGGTGGTAAGGTAAGAAATACCACTTCTGGGTGTATACCCTAAAGATGCACAGTCACACTCCCATGACATTAGCTTAACTATGTTCAGAGCAGCATTATTTGTAATAGCAAGAACCTGGAAACAACCTAGATGCCCCTCAACTGAAGAATGGATTAACAAACTGTGGTCCATCTACACAATGGAGTACTACTCAGCAGTAAGAAAAAAAGATATCCTAAAATTTGCAAGCAATTGGATCGATTTGGAGAATATCCTGAGTGAGGTATCACAAACCCAGAAAGATAAGCATGGATAATTAGTGGACTCTAAACAAACAAACAAATAAACCAAAAAAAGCAAAGCCTGCCCAAGCTGCACACCACAGCTTGGGATCAGAAACACCTTAGACTGACTCCTTGGATCTCACTCCCCCTACAGGAACACCTGACTCAGTCTTGATGTTGGCAGGAGAAAACTGGATTTGCCAGGAGTGGAGGCTGAACTAAGCAATATTGGGACCTTGGGACCTTGGGACTGCCTGCCCATGTGGGGGATGGGGAAATGTGGAGAAGAGAGAATGACCTGATATGGTGGGAGAGGGAAGGGACCTTGAATAAGGATATACAAGGATAGAAATTGTGACTTCTTTATGTATAACAATAATAATAAAAAATGTAAAAATAACTCCCAAAACCAAAGAGCTTACACTATTGAAAGACTATCTAAATTAACAAAATTAGTAATGAAAAGGGGGCATAGCAACAAATACCCAGGAAATGAAAAGAATTATCAGGACATGTTTTGAAAATCTATACTTCACAAAAATGAAAAACATAGATGAAATGGGGAGCTTTATGAACATGGACCAACTACCAAAATTAAACCAACATCAGATAAAAGAAATAAATAGATCTATAACCTCAAAAAAAATTGAAGGTGCTATTAAAAGTCTCCCAAGTAAAAAAAAGCCAGGGGTCAGGTGGTTTCAAGGCAGAATTCTATCAGACACTTAAAGAAGAATTCCTAACTATACTCAGCATGTTGTTTGCTAGAGTAGAAATTGATGGAATATAGTCAAGAAATTGATGGAATATACACAAACTCTTTTCATGAGACCACGATCACCCTAATAACCAAGCAACTCAAAGATCTAAGAAAGAAGGAGAATTACAGACCAATTTCCTCATGAACATCTATGCAAAAATTCTAAATAAAATTCTGGCAAACTAAAACCTACAACATATTAAAAAAATCATATACCATGTTCAAGTAGGCTTCATCACGGAGATGCAGGGATGGTTTAATATTATGAAAAACTGTGAATGTCATTCACCACATAAACAAATTGAAAGACAAAACACACATGATAATCTCATTAGATGCAGAAAAAACCTTTGACAAAATCCAACACACTTTCATAATAAAAGTCCTGGAAAGGTCAGGAATAAAGGGAAAATATCTAAATTTAATAAAGGCAATATACAGCAAGCTGACAGCGAACATCATACTAAATGGACAAAAACTCAAAGCAATTTCACTAAAATGAGAAACAAGACAGGACTGTTCTCTCTCTCCTTATCAATTCAATCTATTTCTCGAAGTTTTAGCCAAAGCAATAAGAGAACTACAGGAGATAAAGGGGATACAAATTGGAAAAGAAAAAATGAAGCTATATTTATTTGCAGATGATATGGTTGTATACTTAAGTGACCCACAAAATTCTACCAAGAGACTCCTGCAGCTTATAAACACCTTCAGCAATATAGCAGAGTACAAGATCAACTTCATAGCCCTTTTATACACTAAAGATAAAAGGGCTGAGAAAGAAATTAGAGAACAGCTTCCTTTATTATAAATGACCAGCATTAAATATCATGGCATAACACTAACCAAAGAAGGAGCAGACAAGATTGACAAAAACTTTAAATCACTGAAGAAAGAAATTAAAAAAAAAAAACTTATCAGAAATTTGAAAGACTTCTCATGCTCCTGGATAGGAAAGATCAAGAGTAAAAATAAAAATTTTACCAAAAGCAATTTAGAGATTTAACGCAATACTCATTAGAATTCCAATACAATGTTTTGCATACCTTGAAAAAGCAATACTAAATTTACTATGGAATAACAGGAAATCCAGGATTGCTAAAACATTCCCGCTCAATAAAGGAACTTCAGGAGGAACCATCATCCTTGACTTCATGCTATACTATAGAACTATAGTAGTAAAAACAACCTGGTACTGGAATAAAAACAGGCTTGTAGATCAATGGAATCAAGCCAAAGACACTGACATTTACCCACACACATATGAACACCTGATCTTCGACAAAAAGCCCAACAATATCCACTGACAAAAGATAATGTCTTCAACAAATGGTGTTAATGGCATAACTGGATGGTAGTATGTAGAAGAATGCAAACAGTCCCAAATCTATCATCCTGCACAAAACTAAAATTCAAGTGGATCAGGACCTCAACATAAACCCAGTGACACTGAACTTGATAGAAAAGAAAGTGGGAAATACCCTTCAATGCAGTGGCATAGGTGACTACTTTCTAAATATAATACCAACAGCACAGACACTAAGAACAACAATCAATAAAAAGGACCCTTTGAAACTGAAAATTTTCTCTAAGGCAAAGGACAAAGCCAATAAGACAAAACGACAGCCCACAGAATGGAAAAGATCTTCACCAACTCTATGACCGTCAGAGGATTGATTTCTAAAATATATAGAGAACTCAAGAAAATAGAGCCCCAAACACTAAATAACCCAATTAGAAAATGGAGTTCAGAACTAAAAAAGGAATTCTTAATAGAAGAATTACAAATGGCCTAAAGGTGCTTGAAAACTTGCTCAAAAACATTAGCCATCAGAGAAATGTATGTTTGAACAGCTTTGAGATATCACTTTATACCTGTCAGTCTGGCTAAACGCAAAAACATAAATGAGAGCCTATGCTGGAGAGGATGCTGAGCAAGAGGACCACTCCTTCATTATTGGTGGGAGTATAAATTTGTACAGCCACTCTGGAATGCAATATGGCAGTTTCTCAGAAAACTGGGAATCAATCTTCCAAAGGATCTAGAAATACCACTATTGGGCATATACCCAAAGAACTCACATTCAAACTCCAAAAGCACAAGTTCAACAATATTCATAGCAGCATTGTTTGTAATAGTAAGAACCTGGAAAAAACCTAGATGCCCCTCAACTGAAGAATGGATTAACAACCTGTGGTACATCTACACAATGATATCCTAAAATTTGCAGACAAACGGATGGATTTGGAGAATATCTTCCTGAGCAAGGTATCACAAGCCCAGAAATATAAGCATGGGATATTCTCACTCATAAGTGGATTTTAGACCAAAACCAAAAAAGGAGTGGAGGCTAAATTGATCCACCTTGGGACTTTTTTCTCTTTTTGGGGAGGGGATGGGGAGGAGGGAGGCTGAAGAAAGACAGGGAGGGGTTGGGAGGGGAAAGGGAGGGAGAGCAAGGGGATACATGGAAAAAAAGGACTTTATTTTCTAAAATAAATAAGTAAATAAATAAATAAAAATAAATAATGTTAACTTTGCATAGAACTATTAATAATTTTTTTCTAATAGTAAAAAATTAGCAGAAGCTGAGCTGTTAATAGTAATTGTTACTTTTAAAAATGTCCCTGTTTCTGTTCCCAGTACACATCCTGTAATACAAAATTATCTGTGACTCTAGTTCCAGAAAATTTCATATTCCTTATGGCTTCTGTGGGCACCAAGCATATATGACATGCATATATAGCATGGGTATGTGTGTATACACACACATATATATGCATATATGTATGTATATATGCTAGCAAAACAATGGGCTACGTCCCTATTGTTGGATATAATGTGCACTTCGTACATGAGATCCAGTGATTCAGAGCTGGATCTTACTTAAAAGCCTTCTCTGTGAGGACCATCTTTGTTAATACTGAATATCACTAAAAAAATAAACATCCATTAGTTTTACTCAGCTGCACTGTCAATGAACCACATAGAAAAGCCTAAGGACTGTGTACAGAGACAGTCATGTATTAGGCTGTAAGTCTAAGAAAAGGATATTATGCCTGGTACTGGAAAATTAGTCAACTACATAGTGCCTGTTAACTTATGGGTCTTAGGGGAGAATTTATTACTGCCCGTTTGATAAAATACCATAATTCCTAAGTGAATAATAAAAAATGTACAAGTACATGAAAGATTGGAGGGAAGAAAAGAAATTCTGTAGTTGTATGTTTTATATTTTAAAGAGAAATATAGCAAAAATAAAGTTGTAGTCATTTAGATACAATTTAAGATTTTTACTTTTTTATATAGGATTTAGTAGTGAGCTAATTGTTAGAATTAGTTATTCATTTGTGTACTTTCTTACACAAAGACCACTGGAATATAGAGAAATAATGTCAAATTATTTTTTTAGTTTTAGTTAATCAATACATAATAAAAGAATTTTAAAAAACACAAGAACAGTAAGGGTTATGGAAGAAGAAATTATTAGAATAGTTTCCAGAACAGAGTAGATGGTTGACAATACTTGTATTCCATTTAAATTACCATTTTCCCTAGTGAGAAAAGAACTATGAATCAATTCTGTTGCTACTCTGATGACTTCTCCCAGTAAATGGTTAGTTTCACATGTTTCATATGTGTTTTGTTTTTTCATTGTATTTATTTCTGTCTCTTAGTAAGTAGTCTAATTAATGGTGTGGTGGTTAGTAACAGAAAATTGTAAAACTTTATTTGTTCTTATAAATCTATCACATTGAAAGCCTTCCATAAATGATTCTTTTTCCAAAAATACAGGTGCTCAAATATCAAGGCTTGATTAGCTACCAATCGATAGCAATGGTAGGAACTGACACAAGTACATCCCACTTATATAGAAGCTTTGAAGTTTAATGGACATAATAGACATCATAGTTAAAGTTTTCTTACTAACTCATCTTTTGTAATGTATGAAATGGGTAGATTACACAAGGCTCTTTTTCTTCTGAATCAAATTTTGTGAATTATTTCAAAATATTTCTATCTTTTAATTATACATGGAGAACTTATTTATTCTCATCAAGACATACATTAGTGAGGTAAAAATATTTCTCAGTAAATGCACATGTAATATAAATTCAAGATATATATGCATTTGATATTCTTGACATAATGTATTCTACATGTAAATTTTAATGTTAAAGAGAATAAGTGAGAGAAAATAAGAAAAATAGAGAGAACAATTTGAGAAAAAAACAGAAAACAGGTTAATTTTTGGTGTGGAAACCTAATGATCGGTTCTTTCAGATTTAGGAAATAGCATCTACATTATTTAGTGGCCACTGCTGTCTATTCATGTGTGGTAAATTAACATGATCATTAACATCGGATGCAACCTTCTTAGCAGCCTAATATTCTTTATTTTGAAAAAAAAAAACCTACATGACACTAGTCCAGATGACCAGACATATAATTTGCATTGAAATTATTAATAACACATTCATAACACATTTTAATTCACTTTGTTCTGCTTTTTTTGCTTTTACAAATCTACTCATTAAAATATCTTATTAATTTTCTGTGCACTTTTGACTTTTCTGTTAGGTGAAGGCACCCAGTTGGTACAGTGGCCATAAGTCACTTAAATGAAGAGGATTTACTTTTTAATCTGGAAGAAGATCAGTCAGATATAAGGTCATCTCATTTAAATAATTAAATATTCAGTATAATGACTTCAATAAAAATGTGTCACAAAAATAAGCAGAAACAAGGAAAAACTCACCTTCACGTAAACCTGGAGGGAGGAAATGTAGTATATTTGCATTTTTTCTCCTAAATCTTATTTTCTAGTGTACTATTGTTTTCAAATATTAGTATATTTACAAATGTTATTGAGTACTAGAGAACATGCTTCTATTTTCACTCCTTTTTTCCCCACTTATACGTAAAGTATTCTTGTCATTTACTAGAATTTACTTTTTTATAGGATAATTGGCTTGATTATCGCATTATTCAAGAAAGATATATTTTCACCTTATAACTTAGACCATATAAAAGGACTGTCATATCCCTTAATATGTTAGTATGGCTTGTTTCCTGCCCAAGTTACACATTTAATTAATTTAATAACTCACAAGTTAATAGACAATTTGGCCAAAGTAGAAAGTTACAGCTGTGTTATCTATCTTTCAGGAATAATAATTAGAATTAGTGCATGCACAAAATTTAGTTTACTGTAGTGGGCAATTAGTCCTGTTTAGCTATGACTGTATTGCATTTCCATGGAGTACTTAACCAAGACTGCAGAGGTTATTTTGAATTATTTCCCCACTTAGCTCCTAAGCCTTTTATAAAATCAGTAATTAACTGAAAGAAACAGAAGTTGTACTGAAAAAATTATATATATATTACACACACACGCACGCGCGCGCACACACACACACACACACACACACACAAAGAGAAAGAGAGAGAAAAAGAGAGAGAGGTTCCATGATAGAATTTGTAATCCACTGAAAGTTAGAGAACTTTTCAATAAAGATACCAAAATCCATTTGGTAGTAAAAGATGAACATTTCTGTTTATTTGTACTTTGTATAAATATTTAAGTACTTTGTGCCATAAATATTGTTATAAAATGTTCCTCATGGTTTTAGGTTAACATATATGTTGTACATATTATTTCATTTGAAAATGAAAATTTCTTGTTTTTTTAATACATTTACATATAAGTTATTGAAAATTTATAGACATATATTTGTACTAAATGTGATCCTTAAAGTTTAGTGTAAAATAATTTTAAAGAAACATCCTTAGAGAAATTAACTTTAGATAAATGTCTCACTAATATATGTATAAATATTAACTTCTTTTTCATGTGGCCCTCTCAGGTACTTATAGCTGATGTTTCATTCATCTATACTTTCTTAAGGTTTGAATTTTATGGATTGACCTGGTTCTGTATGTCTTATAATGAAAGTACTTAATAAATGCAGGAGAATGTGCAATTCAAGACCTGCCTTGTCTTCAGAAAGATTTTTGGGCCAACCTATAGTTCAAGGCAGCCTGTCTCAAAATAGCAACAACAGTAAAATAAAATACTTATATTGCATATGATGGTGTCTCTAAACTTACATTATTAACTCTTCAAAACTTTTCATTTTTATCAGTTTAATGCCTAGTAAATTATTGTTTAATGCCTAGTAAATTATTTGTCAAATGCCAAATATTTAATGTAGTTTTAATAAGCAGATCATAGGTGTTACAAAATTTCATGTAAATATTTATGTTTCCAAATATTATTTTTAAAAGAGGCTGTCTTTCTTTCAAATATGTTTTTGACACAGCTGTCAACCTTTAGGTAGCTATAGGTATATAAAATTATTAGATTTTGCCATGTCTTGTCATGTCCTCAACATTGATTATTCTGATTACAATTATTTTGGCTATTAGCTGTTAATGGACTTTTGTGCATTGTGAGTTTTAAAATAGTTTTTTCTTGTTCTATGAAGAGTGTAATTGCAACTTTGATGGGGATTAATTGAACATTTAGATTATTTTCATCAAGCGAGCCATTTTTTTTTATGCTGATTATTCCAGTTCTTGAGAATGGAAGTTCTTTTCATATTTCTTCAGTACTTTCACATTTTAGTTGTAAGGCTTTTTTTTAATTTTCTTGATTCAGTATATTTCTAGGCATTGAATAATCAATTGATCAGTTAAATTGAAACTATTGTGAATAAGATTTTTTCTTGATTTATTTCTCAGCAATTTTATTAGTAGTATACTGAAATGCTGTATGCTTAGAGTTGATCTGATATCCTCCAACATTTAGGAAAAGTATTTATGAGGCCTACAAATTTTCTGTTTCAGTTTTTAGGTGTTCCTCTAGATAATCTTATGTCATTTGCAAATAAGGATGATTAACTTTTATATTTTTGTCTATTTAATTTACTTTTATTCTTGCTATAAATGAGAAAGTCTTTAAGCACTATGATTAATAATTGTGGTGAGTATGTCTTAAGTTTTCTAGCATGGTAATAAAACACAATAACTAAAAACAATTTCAGAGGAAAGGATTATTTCCACTTGCAGTTTGTTCCACAAGACAGTCTATTACTGAAGGAAGTCAGAACAAGAACTTAATGTAGGAGCCTGGAAGCAAGAACTAAAGCAGAAGCCATGAAGGAGATGTGCTTTTTTGCTTGCTCCCAATTGCTTTCTCAGTCAGTGTTATAAGGTATAATCAAGTGGTTCTCAGTGCCTCTTATTTATGGATGTTCATATCATTTTTATCAATTTGGTAAGCCCTTGTTATAATTTCAGCAAATGTAATATTTTTGCATTGGATTGCATTTCAGCTCTTCTTTCTATGCTGTAAATGTTTTGGACTGGTCTCATGATCATATTAAACGTAGATTTACTTGACCTTCCTTCCCAACATAATATTTTTATGGTTTGTGAAATGTATTGGTGATGATTTCTGCTTTGATTTTTATTTGACAATGCTGTATTTAAATTATAATTTTTTTATAAGTCAATTCTTTTAGAATATCAAAGTTGTTGAATATTTCTTTCTTGAATATTTTTTATTTATTCTCTTTCTTTCCTTCCTTCTTTCTTTTTTCTTTATTTCTCTTTTTCTTTTTAAAGAAATATCTTATTATATATGTATTCTTAGCTATTCTGTAACTAGCTATGTACACCAGGTTGGCCTTGAACTCACAGAGATCCTCCTAACTTTGTCTATGCAAATTTGGAATCAAATGCCTGTACCATCATACCAGAGTTCCTTGCTGAACTTTTATTTTATTTTGCTTTCACAATGACATTGTCTTTTTTCTGGTAAATTTTTGTGACTTTTGCCTTTATTTCAAAAACAATTCTTCCAAATCCCTAAATTGAATTCACTTAACTTTTTCAGTCTTCTTCATATGATATGTGATTTTTTACAAATAAATTTCTACGATTTACAACTCACATTTTACCTAATTGTTTTTTAATTCAGTACATGAAGAACTGCAATATTTATCAGGTTTCATGCTGCATTTATTTTCTTGTTTCTTATACTTCTATGTTGTCATTTGTGCATCTATTAATTTGAATGTTGTTTCTAGTTTTCTAGGGGTTTTGCAGTTGTTGCTGATGATAGTAATGGTTTTTAATTTGAATCAGTTTGTATGGGTTTTTAATAAGCATACAATTAGTTATATTTGTTTGCCACCAATATATGAGGATGTGAGGTTACCTTATGAATATTTCACCATTTTGTTAATTATTGTAGTGCATAATGTCAGAACTAGATTGGCCAATTAATTTCTTTTCTTCCTGGAGAGTTTGCATTGGATTTTTTGGTACCATGGAAGCTATAACTCAGGAGGGAGGCTTTCAAGCCAACTTTATATCCCATTTTGTGAGTCTTGTGTCCTAACCTTGTGTACCTTTAACCTCTGAGTGGCAAGTAAGGACAACAGCTATAATTATATTGTTTTAAAAGTCACTTGAACTACACTGACCAAATAATATGATCAACCACTACTCAAAGGATAATTCTCATGCCTTCTATTTGGTTTTGCTTAGTATATAATTCTCATGAAGAAAACTGTCAGAACTAGTGGCATAATTTAAGATATATATGTATGTATGATATATATTATTTATACAAATTAATTTTGGGTGAATATAAAATATTATACCTCATGAGGATATTTTAAAATTAAAAAAAAACTTCTTCCAATTTCTTCTTCCATTTTGAACTCTCTCTCCTCTACCCAATTGGATGCCCCTCCTCATTTTACCATATCATTCATCATATCACAATTATCCTTATATTTCATCAGGAAATTACAAGTTACTTTTCTTGTATCTGAGGTTATTCCATATTATATACTCACATCTGAAAATCTGGAACTGTAGAAGGGCAAAAGCATGTCATATTTGTTTTTCTTGATCTATGTTACCTCACTCAATATCTTTTCTAGTCCCAGATCTTACCTAAAGTTTTTATGATTTTATTCTTTTTTATTTTCTTTTGTAACTGTATAATGTTCATTGTATAAGTAAAGAACGTTTTCATTGATATAGATTCTTTCAGTTTCTTAGTTATTTTTAGTCAAATAGCAATAAACATTACTAAGCAAGCATCTGTGGAACAGGATGCCAAGTCGGGTGTATACCAATGAATGGTATAGCTTTATCATATTGTAGACTTATTTTCACTATTTTTAGGATTCTCCAAAGTGACTATATCAGTTTGCACTTTCACCCACAGTGAATAGATGTCTCCCTTTTTCTATTAACCTCGCCAACAACCGTGGTCAGTTATTTTGTTAATATTATCCATCCTGCATGATGTGAGATAAAAATCTCAAAGTAGTTAAAATTTGTATTTTTCTGTGGGATATTTCTTACTCATTTTTCTATTGAAAAAGCTTTGTTTAGAACTTTAATCCCTATTTAATTTTCCTTATTTGACACTTTTATTTAAATGTTTTTTTAAATACCCACTATTGTTCAACCTTTCTCCTTTTTTCCCAGCCATCCCCTAGTTCTTCTTTCTACCCCATTACCTCATGAATTCCTCAAAGAAGGTTAGGACTTCTAGCATGAATTAATGCAGTCTGATATATCCAGGTGAGCTAGGATCAAGTCTCCCCCCCCCCCCCGCAGTATCAAGGCTGAGTAGAATGTTACTGTATAGGGAATGGGCTCAAAGAAGCCAGTTCACACACTAGAAATTAAACCTTGTCCCACTGACAAAGACCCCATAAACTGCCCACACCATTCAGCTGTCACTTATAGTCAGAGAACTGAGTTCAGTTCCATGGAGATTCCCCATCTGTCCATTCTCTAGCTATTAGTTCAGAGTCAGTGAGCTCTGAAGAGCTTGAGCCAGCTCTCTCTATGAGTTTCCTCATAATGATCTTGACACCTGGAATCATAATTTCTCCTTCCTCTTTTTAACTAAACTGGGAGCTTGACCTCATGCTTAGCTGTAGAACTCTGCATCTACTTCCATCAGTTTCTGGTAGAAGGTTCTGTAATGACAATTAAGGTAATGAACAATTTGATTATAGGGGGAGATCCTTTTAGGCACCATCCTCAATATTTCTTGGAGTCATAGCTGAGGTCATCATTGTGGGTTCTTGGGTAGTCCTCTAGCAGCAGGTTGTTTCTAACCCTAAAATGACTCCCTCTATCAAGATACCTAAAAATAATAGGAGTAGAAGGAGAATACCAGCTCAAAGTCACAGAAAATATATTTAACAAAATCATAGAAGAAAACTTTCCCAAACTAAAAAAGGAAATTCCTATGAAGATATAAAATTCTTATATAACACCAAATATACTAGACACCCCCAAAAGTCTGCTTGCCACATAATAATCAAACACTAAACATACAGAATAAATAAATAATATTAAGAGCTGAAAAGGAAAAGGGCCAAGTAATTTAAGAAAGCAGAACCATCCGAATAAAACCTGACTTCTTAGTGGAGAATATGAAAGCTAGAAGGTCGTGAACAGATAGTATAAGGACAGTAAGAGACCACACAGATGACAGCCCAGACTTCTATGTCCAGAAAAACACTGTATCACTATAAACAAAGAAAACAAGATATTCCATGCACAAACCATATTTAAATAATACCTATTCACAAATTCAGCCCTATAGAAAGCACTAGATCAAAAACTCCCAACTAAGGAGATTAGATCCATCCAGGAAAATATAAGCAACAGATAAACCCACTGAAGAAAATCCAAAATAAGGGACACATACACACACAGAGAACAAGAATTAATAAACATTGATCATTAATATTCCTTAATATCAATAATCTCATTTCCTCTATGGAATGACACAAGATACTAGAATGGATAAGAAAACAGAATCTATTCTTCTACTGCATACAAGAATCACACCTCAACTACAAAGACAGGCAATTCCTCAGAATAAAGGGTCGAGAAAAGACTTTCCAATCAAATTGACTTAAGAAACAAGCTGATTTAGCTATCCCAATATCTAATATCTAATAAAATACACTTCCAACTAAAATCAATCATGAGAGAGCTGAAGGTCATTTCATATTCATTTAAAAAATCAATCAAGATAAAATCTCAATCCTGAATATTTATTCCCCAAATACAAGGGCACCCACATTGAAAAAGAAAAAGCATTACTAGATCTTAATTCCCTTTGAATTGGTTCATTAGGTCATTATCCTCATTGGAACTTTTTGTGAGGGAGGGTTCTTTTTATAAGCTGGATATAATGTTTTTTGTCAGATATACAGCTGGCAAATATTTCCACCATTTCTGTGGGCTTCTTCTTAACTCAACCATTGCCTTGGATATATAGAAGCTTTGTGTTTTAGGAGGTTCTACTTGTCAGTTGTTAGTTTTAATTCTTTAACAAATGAGTTATTTTTCAGGAAGTCATTTCATATATCTTAAACATGGCAGTACTAGCTATGTTTTCCTTTAGAAACTTTAGTGTTTTAGGTTTTAAAGTGAAGTCCTCTATCTTATAAGAGCTTTTATTTATTTGAGGTGATAGACTTTGTCCATATTTAATTCTTCTGTATTTGGACTTTAAACTTTTCCAGCTTTGTTAAAGCTGTCTTTTCTCTACCATACATCTTTGGCCTCTTTCAAGTATCAGATGGTTGTAATCAGATGTAGTATTTAATTTTTTTTATTTTATTGCATTGTCTGCTTTTATGCCTATATTATTTTGTTTTTTCTACTATAACTTCATAGGTTATCACAAAATTAATTCTATTTATCCATGAATGTGGGGTACCTTTAAAATTTCTTTTCTTTTTCTCAATCTCTTTATTTAAAGATTTTGAATTTTTATTAAGGGAGTCTTTTTATCTCCATTGTAAAATTTATTACAAGAGATTATATTGTTTTTGAATAGGTAGAGATGGGAAGATCTGGTTAATCTGTGAGTATTTTTTTTAATTGATCCTGGGTTTGTTGAATGTTTTATATCTGTCTGAGATATCTTTATTTTTGTAACTTTCCTTCTTTTCATAGTTTTTAGGTGGTTACACTTAGCTATACAGCCAGCTTATTTGTTAGGTCTTCCCATTATCTTAAAAATTTATTAATTTATTTTTATTCTAGCTGTCATGAATCT
The DNA here is from genome assembly GCA_004025045.1 of Sigmodon hispidus. Classification (NCBI taxonomy): domain Eukaryota; kingdom Metazoa; phylum Chordata; class Mammalia; order Rodentia; family Cricetidae; genus Sigmodon; species Sigmodon hispidus. Next base: position 69,479 of record PVIH01004770.1, on the reverse strand, counting down.
TCCAAGTGCATTTGGAATTTATGGGTATAGCCACAACACTATAGTAGTGTGGGTCAGGGGAGTTATTGGAATAGCAATTCCAAAGGCAAATGGAGATAGGTAGCTCCAGGGTGTGAGTGCTTAGCTGGCCTTCAATTGAAGTCTATCAAAATCCATTGTTATTCTCACTTGATGATGTCTACTTCTGTCCACCTAACCACATTCCTGTGCAGTGCATTTTTCAGCTTATCAGTCTATCACCCTATGACAATTGCTGCCCAGTACTCGGTCTTCTAGTCCTAACTTGCCTGCCAGATGAGTCAAGAACTTTCCAAAATTACTGTCTGCGAAGCTTGCCAGGGCTATATGCTTGTCCAGAGGATAGGAATACTGATGTTCTTTTCAGAAGTGCCATATAGTATACCTCTTGATTGGGGCTTATATTCATCTTTCACTGCACCTCACAACCCCTAAAGCATATAACAGGAATGCACATCGAAGAAACTTTTCAGATTGCAGTTTTTATTCCTTTTGGTATATTACCTGTCTTTCCCCCCTGCATTTCCCATTGTTATCTCCTACCTTCATGTTTCTAAACTCTTCATTTCTCCCTGAACAGATTGTATTCTGTCTCATATTTCCATTTAGCTGAGTCACATGAAACTATCCTGAAGTACTTTTGAGTTTCTGTTTGGTGTGTGTGTGTGTGTGTGTGTGTGTGTGTGTGTGTGTGTGTATGTGTATTTGGGTGGGTGTGGGTGTGTTTGTATGTTTAAACTAAGGGATTCACTAAGATTCAGAGTTTAGATGAAAGCCTTAGAAAAAATTTTGCAGGGCTCCTGAATTGAATGTGACTCAGAAAATATGTTCCCCTTTCCTCTTTTACATTTTTCTTTTCTTTTATTTCTCTTCTTCCTCCTTCTTAAAGCAACTGGGTAATTTGCCTGCTTCTATGTCTATGAACCACATGAATGTCCAGTGCCTGAAGGGACCAGTAGGCATCTCATCTCTCCAGAACTAGAATTACAGACAGTTGAAATCTATCACGTGGGTGCTAGAAATCAAACCCCAGTCCTCTCAAAGAGCACCTAGTATTCTTTATTGCTGAGAAATCATCTCTCCATTCCGAACATATTCCACCATTAAAGAACTTGTCTTGCAGCTTTATAATGTTGAATTATACTTGACATAGCAAAGGGAAAGATATTCTAAGGAGACACTACTTCTCTCAAAATGACAAACTACTGAAACAATGGCCCTTAGAGAAATGGTAATCTCTGAAGGAATTTCGTGCTGGGAAAAGGAAAAAGCAAAGCCAAGGGAAGACCTTGTTTCTGCTCTAACATCTTGTTACACCACCTTATAGTATGAGAATAAAGCTTAACACAGAAGAGCCTATGGTGGACAGAACTCTGGCCCCTCAGGACTGCTTGAATGTATGCATTCTTGATTCTTCATTTAAATTTTAATGTCACATCAATAACACTGAAGATAGACTTTGATAATTTGTTGGTGATTTCTTTAATCCTATTCCAATGAATCCATATCAAATAAATCTCCCGTTTCTTCTTTCTACTATTAATTTGATTAATTTAGTTGTATTATTGATGACGACTGGCTTAATCTGGCTTCAGGAACACTCCTAAGATTGATAACAATATAGTCAGTAACATTCTACAGTATACTTTTCTCTAAAGGCAATATACAATTCAGATGTAGTTTACTATCACAAAGTTTTAAACTAAGATCTGCATATCACAATTTTCATTTGTACTATAATATTTTTTCAGTAATATCTTAAAAAAATGTAAAAAAATTTAAAGACAATACTTGAGCATAAAAGAGGATATATTAGTGATCTAAGAACTCACCAAGTAAAGTGCTTCAAACACAGAATTGAGTTCTAGAAGGAAAGTGGAACATATAATATAAAAGCTTCCAAAATCTCAGCTCTCATGTGACATCATAGATCTTTCATATGCAAAATATATCATCCCCTACACTATTTATTTATTAATCTACTTTTTTCTTCCCCTAATTGTGATTTTCCATAGAATTAAAATCAAGCTTCTTTATTGTGATTCCCTAAATCAAAATTTTAGTTATAAAAGGGCTATTGAATAAATTTATACCATACTGTATTTCTGTTATATTGCCTTTTAGCAACTATGCAGCATTTCTTTTGTATGCTTTTGAATATCAAGTGATTCCAACAAGCTAATTCAGGTTATTCCAAAGTCTTAGGAACATCTCTACAGGAAATCCCCACAAATTCACAAGGATTATTTCAACTAAGACTCCTAGCAATAATGGAGAGGATGCCTGAATTAGCTATCTACTGTAATCATATTGGGGACTATTCTAGTTGACATCAGAAACTAATGCTGAGATCTACAACAAAGCACTGAGCAGAGCACTAAGAATCCTGATGATGAGAGGGAAGTATACAATCCAGGAGTGGGGCGAAGTCATCACAAGGAAACCCACAGAAACAATATCCTTGGGCTTGTAGGAGTTCGCAGACTCTGTACTCACAGGTATGGTGCCTACATGGTACCGACCTAGGCCTTCTTCATACATGTGACAGTTGTGTAGCTTGGTTCTAGCAATGGGATTAGGACCTGTTCCTCACAATTGAGCTGGCTTTAGGGAACCTATTCCATATAATGTGTTATAATGTCCAACCTTGATGCAGGAGGAACTTATGCCTCCTCCAACTTGATATGTCATGCTTTGTTGACACCCATGGGAGGCGTGCACCTATCTGAAAGCAGGCTGTGGAATACAGGAGCAGGGGCAGAAGGAGGATGGGGGAGACATAATGGGACGAAAGGAGAAAGGGCAAACTGTGGCTGGAATGTAAATTAAATAAAAAATTAATAATAACAGAAACTGAATTTGAGTAATTAATAAATAAACAAGGTACACATGCCTTAGATAAATGAGAAAAAGTTTAAAAACTATATTTCTCTCATTATAATAGAGTTCTATCATGACAGATTTCATAATGTTGCCAATTTTTTAATTGCTCATTTATAATAGTTTAGTAAACCTAGTGTTATAGGAAACTGTAACTCTGATCTTTACCTACATTGACTTTTGTTTCAAATTTATTACTTAACTCAGACATATTCAGAAATGCTATCAGGAAATAAAATACTAGTAACTCCATTATAAAAATTCAGTAGGCCATGGAACACATTAAATTAAACCTTATTTTTCATGTTATATGATACTTTGATTAAGTTATTATAGAATTAATAGTTTCATTGGGTATTTAAAATCATCATTGTACATAGTTTATTAACATTATGAATAAATATTAACATTATGATAAAAAATGCAATATATTTTATAGTAAAAAATACAACACAGCCTATACCCCCTGATATTCATTTTAATGTAATAATATATGAATAAATATTAACATTATGATAAAAAATGCAATATATTTTATAGTAAAAAATACAACACAGCCTATACCCCCTGATATTCATTTTAATGTAATAATATATCTTTTTCTGCATTCATTATATAATATGCTTCTGGTGAGGCTACAGATATGAGACTCATCTGTGACTACAATGAGAACCTTATTGAAGGCTATTTGACATTTTTAATATAACATTTACATGGTGCAATGTTTTTATGACAGACTTCCGAGTTATACATAAAAAATCAATACACTGAAAGGGCATGTTGATTTTGAACTTAAATTCAATACTGAATATTTATAATATGTAACTTTCTTTTGACAATAGCTTTGTCAAAAAAGATACTCATATTGATATAGAACAGGGAAAAGTTCATTTTATTAAGATAAAATGTCTTTCTTAGCAATTACTTTTTACTATTAATCATAAGTACAGTCTTATTTACTGAGGATTAATAGTTGTTTTAATAGCTCTCTAGCTAGTCTAGGATGCATAGCTGATCAACGTCAAGTAGGAACCAAAATAATTCTGTACTCTGAGGCTAGATGAGCATTGGTTTGAATCTAGCTATCACTTTTACTAGCTGTCTTGCCTTGTGTCTGACTTTCTTTTGTTTTTCCTCCATCAAAAAATGGAGAACATATTATCTGTTGTTATAAAAAGTGATTTTGTAAAAACGATTTATTACACACATGCCTGGATTAGTAAAAATTTAATAAATTGTTTGTATTCTAAAGAAATCCCATAGATGTTTTAAAAATAGTTTATATTTTGATACAGTTTGGTCACACTAAAGACTTGAAAGCATTCAATTTTCAAATGAATCCCATTGACATTACAGAGCACCAATAACATGAAACTGTCTGTTGCTGAAGATAATAAATATTGTAAACTGGGCTAAAATTCTAAGAATTATTTACATATGACAAAGATGTAATTTGAACTTGTGAGAGCAATTCTGGATTTAATTAGCTCTTGATCAGCTTCTAACTCAGCATGTATTTCATGTTTTATTAAAAATGAAAATGATTCATTAATCTTTTAATTGAAAGTGAGAGTTGAAACAGACACAGTAACAGGAAAATGTTAATTAAATGGCAGCTACTTTAATAGTCAATGTTCTACAGCTTGGAAGGCGGGACAAAAAAGTAAAAAGGATCATATCTCACTGAAAACAGGCTAGCATCCAAGACCAGTCCTGCCATTTTAGTTTCATAGCTTGCCAAATGCTGTTAGGAAAAAGAATGACTTGCAACATATTGCTAATTATAATCATGATAGTTATTTGTTGCTGGTACATTCAATAAGTGATTCTCATAAATATAAATAAATTAATGGGTTCATGAGTACATTTTATCACATCACCATTAAAGAGCAGAATGGCCTAATTAAAGGAAAAATATGCCATTTTAAATAAAGATTATCTACAGCTGATGTTCTAGAGCTTGGTTAAATGTGTTCTTTTTTATGATTATTTTTAAACTGCAACTCACATAATCCCAGTTTGGCCTGGAACACACTGTGTTGCATTATGACATCAAACTTTTAATATTGTTATCTAAACATCCCAAGTTCTGGGACAATATAGTCAAGCACCAACTGCCACAGTTTTTGTGTTGAGGGATATTGAATCCAGGGACATACAGTTGTGAGGCATGCATTCTATCAACTGATAAAAATTTTAAATTTTTATTTGGAAAATTGAGGTAAAAGGCAATAAAAGCAAGAGATTCATCCCAGAGACACAGTGAGATGCCAGCAGATGCATAGGAAAGAAGATGAAATGCTGCTCCCAGAAAAGGTACCGAGCCACATGGCAGAACATGTTAAGACTGTGGATTAGTGTATACAACAATGTATAAAAGATATCATTGACCACGACCAAGTAGGCTTCATCCCAGAAATGCAGGGCTAGTTTAACATACGAAAAACTGTAAATGTTATCCATCATATAAACAAACTAAAGGAACAAAACCATATGATCATATCCTTAGATGCTGAAAAAGCCTTTGACAAAATGCAACACTCCTTTATGATTAAAGCCCTGGAGAGATCAGGAATACAGGGAGAATACCTAAATACAATAAAGGTGATTTACAAGAAGCCGACAGCCAGTATTAAACTTAATGGAGAAAAACTCAAAGCAATCCCACTAAAATCAGGAAATAGACAAGGATGTCCTCTCTCCCCTTATCTATTCAATATAGTACTCGAAGTTTTAACTAAAGCAATAAGGGAACGAAAAAAGATTAAGTGGATACAAATTGGAAAAGAAGAAGTGAAACTATCTCTATTTGCAGATGATATGATTCTATTCATAACTGACCCACAAAATTCTTCCAAGGAACTGCTACGGCTGATAAACACCTTCAGCAATGTAGCAGGATACAAGATTAACTCAAGGAAATCAGTAGGCCTTTTATACACTAAAGATAGAAGAGCTGAAAAAGAAATAGGGGAAACATTACCCTTCAAAATAGCTGCAAATAGTATTAAAGAACTTGGAGTAACTATAACCAAAGAAGTAACAGACGTATTTGACAAAAATTTTAAAACACTGAAGAAAGAAATTGAAGAGGATATCAGAAAATGGAAAGTTCTCCCATGTTCCTGGATAGGTAGGATCAACATAGCAAAAATGGCAATTCTATGAAAGGCAATCTACAGATTCAATGCACTGCCAATCAAAATCCCAACACAGTATTTCTTGGACCTTGAAAGAACAATGCTCAATTTCATTTGGAATAGGAGGAAAGCCAGAATTGTCAAAACAATTTTACTCAACAAAAGAACCTCAGGAGGTATCACCATCTCTGACTTCAAATTATATTATAGAGCTACAGTAATAAAAACAGCCTCATACTGCTTAAAAAGAAACTTGTGGATCAATGGAACAGAACTGACAATCCAGACATTAACCCAAAAACCTATGAACACCTGATCTTTGACAAAGAGGCCCAGAATATTCAATGGAAAAAAAGATAGTATATTTAACAAATAATGTTGACATAGCTGGATGGAAGTGTGTAGAAAAATGCAAATAGATCTGAGCCTGTCACCCTGCACAAAACTCAAATCCAAGTGAATCAATGACCTCAACATAAACCCCGCCACTTTGAACTTGATAGAAAAGAAAGTGGGAAATACACTTCTACAAATTGGCACAGGTGACTAATTCCCAAATATAACATCAGTGGCACAGACACTAAGACCCCAACTAAGTGGAGTCTCCTGAAGCTAAGAAGCTTCTGTAAAGCCAAGGACACTGTCAACAGGACAAAACGACAGCCTACAGAATGGGAAACGATCTTCACCAACCCTACAAGTGATAGAGGACTAATCTCTAAGGTATATACAGAGCTCATGAATTTACAGCCCAAAACCTTGAATAACCCTATCAAAAAACGGGGTACAGATCTTAAAAGGGAATTCTCAGCAGAGGAACTATGAGTGGCTTAAAGGCACCTGAAAAAGTGCTCATCATCTTTAGCCATCAGAGAAATGCAAATCAAAACAAGTTTTAGATACCACCTAACCCCTGTTATATTGGCTAAGATAAAAGGCACAGATGACAGCCTATGTTGGAGAGGATGTGGATTAAAGGGAACACTACTCCATTGTTGGTGGGAGAGTAAGCTTGTTCAGCCACTTTGGAATGCAATATGGCGGTTTCTCAGAAAATTGAGAATCAATCTCCCCAAGGACCCAGCAATACCACTTCTGGGTGTATACCCTAAAGATGCACAGTCACACTCCAAAGGTATTAGCTCAACTATGTTCATAACAACATTAATTTGTAATAGCAAGAACCTGGAAACCACCTAGATGTCCCTCAACTGAAGAATGGATTAACAAACTGTGGTACATCTACACAATGGAGTACTACTCAGCTTTAAGAAAAAATGATATCCCAAAATTTTCAGGCAAATGGATGGATTGGGAGAATATCCTCCTGAGCAAGGTATCACAAACTCAGAAAGATAAGCAGGGGATGTACTCACTCATTAGTTGTCTATAAATAAACTAACAAGAAAAAAGTCAAGCATGCCCAAGCTGCAAACCACAACCACTAAAAATCTTGGGATCAGAAACACCCTGGACTGACCCTTCAGATCCCACTCCACCTATAGGAACACCTGACTCACTCTTGAGGGAGGGGGAACAAAACTGGATTCGCCAGGAGTGGAGACTGAACTAAGCATTATTGGATCAGTGGACCATGGGACAGTCTGCATCCTGCTCAGCGAGGGGATGGGGAGTTGTAGGGATGAAGAAATGACCTGATGTGGTCGAAGGGGGAAGGGACCTCGAATGGGGATATACAGGGATAGAAAAAAAATCCAGAGGGAAAACTGAACACAACGTAATTTTATGTGTAGCAAATTATTTGCATTATCACTCTTGATAAGTCATGCTTATGATTTTTATTTTCTTTATAGTTATTGTTAAATCATCAGCATATTAAATTCAATTTACTGTTTTTCTTGATAAATACAAAATAAAAAAATGATAGCATTTACATATAAGAAAAAATATAATGTTCCCTTTCTGGATGTATGTTACCTCACTGCATATATTAAATAGGTGGATCCATTTATCTGCAAATTTCACAATTACTTCTCTTAACAGCTGAGTAATATGCCTATTTTCATTATGCCTTCATCAGTTGATGAGCATCTAGGTTCTTATCAGTTGGTGACAATTATAAATGGAGCTGCAATAAACATAAAAAAGAATTGTGGGTTAGTTTAAAAATAAAGACTTATCTAGTTATATATCTGAGCCCCAGGTCAAACAGCATAAAATTAATATGAGCCTTTGTATGATTTTTTAGGCAAAGCAGAGTGGAGAGTGTGTTTGAATCTATTGGCTGTGTCAGAAAGTCTAGAACAGAAACTTTATACTACAAGAAATGTCAGTGAGCTACTGAATAAGGGCATGTTTTTTCCTATAGGTCTTCTTGTGTGAAAAAATAAATTCTATCATCCTCAAGTACATTGTGTTCAAACATTGTGCACAATTTTAATCGAGAAAAAATAAATATTCAATTTTGATTTAAGAATACAAAAAAGAATACAAGATAAATAATGTGTGTTTCATCATCAAATATTAATTAATAAATTTCTTAGATTCAGATGTACATGACTGCTTAATAACAATCTCATATAATGCATCATGTATTAGTCAGAAGAGAAGTAAAATTATTGAATTTACTACTGTATTTCTTATCTGGAAACTACACAAAGCATTTTATTTGTAGACAAGATAATTGAGGTTATTCTAAATTGCTGTTCAATGTTGAAAATTGTTTTTTCTGGCTGCCCTCTGATCTCTAACTTATAACAGTTTTTTTATGAGACTTTTTTTATGAAACTTGTTACTAGTCTTCATTGCTTTTCTTTTTCTTTCCTTTTCTGTAACCAAAGTCTAATTTGGTCTCTTTTCTTCTGCTTTCTTACATAGAAACACAACATTTCTAAACTGGAAAGAGATGTGTAACCATTAAAAACAATCACCAATAAATTTTGCATAGAAACTTATAATTTATACACTGTCACGCTATTATCATATAACAGTAAAAAGCATTATTTTATACAGAGTTTAAAGGAAGGTAACCACATTTTGTAGACATTAAATGCTGATAGAAGGTCATGCTAGTCAGAGGTTGCACTCTGTTATGGCATGGCCACTTTTTCTAGAATCTCAACAACATGGAAACTCCCTCATTCCCTAGTGAAGCTTCTTGCTCTCTACTTGCCCTTATCAAGAGAATGTCCCCGGCCCTGCAGGATTGACCTTTTCTGAAAACTGTCTCTAAGCCAGATGCCTCATTTATCTTTAGGTTTACTCATGGCACAGATTCCTGTCTTGTCCTAGCAGCCACTGCCATAAATGACTTGTAATATGAGCGTACCACTTAATGCAAATTAGGGGTTATCGTCAGGTTCCCCAATATTCCTTAAGCTCTGGAATAAAATTGAGCTGATTTGCTGAAATCTGACTACAAAAGGACTGTTTCTATCATGTTTATGGGCCATACAAGGAACTCTGTCATTGCTTCTGTCCCTTTGTCTTCATTTATTGACTCACAGTGAACTTCAAAGGTGGGACCCTGCAAAATACTATTGATATATATATATATATATACATATATATATATATATGTATTGTGTGTGTGTGTGTATAAATGTTATTTGGGGATTTTACATCATGCACCCCATCAAACTCAGTTATCAGTTGTAGTATATGGCAACACTCTGTAACAGGAGACAACAAAAGTAATAGAAGGACAGTCACTGTGACCATGCAGAGAGAACTGTAGGGGAAGGAGCTGGGGAGCAACTCAGTTGTGGGAGGAGGAAACCTAGTTGTAAGATAGGAAAGAACTGATCTTTTGGGACAATGGATAAATTTCTGATTTTACAAACTATATAGTATATTCCAGTCTTCAGTAATTTAATTGACAATCCTTGCAAAATAAGACCCATACCTTTAAATTCTATGAAAAAAAATAAAAAGAAATGAAGGGGAAATACTAATAATGGCAAAGAGATACAATGGAACACAAAAATGCAAGAACTTGTAACATTTAGAAATACTATCCAATTATCCAACTATTTTACTGCTGAGGATATACCCAAATTAACTGAAATCAACACATATCTGAACACAGGATCATAAATCACATTTAGACATGTAATCATGGTATGATCCCAGTAATAAAGGAATGTATTGTAATAAGATTGAATATATTTAATGGATTAATATAAGCCATGAAAAGAATGAAATTTTATCATTTCAAAAACTATTAATGGAACTGGAATCATAGGCCTAAAAGAAATAAGTCAGGAACAAAAAGAAATGTATCACATGATTTTGTTTATATGCAAAAGGTATGATGTTGAACTTATAATATTAAAAATGTAGAACAATGTTTGGCACAGAATAAAAAATGATTGTGGGAGAGAGAATGAGGACAGGATGGTTAACCAGTACAGAAATGCAGTTATATAAGCAGCATGACTTCTAATGTCTTATATCACAATTGCATAGCTATAGTTGAAGATTAATTGTATGTTTGTAAGCAGCTAATTCTCAAAATATATAATAGTCAAAGCAAACCTATATAATCTAATACATATTTGAGTTTGAGAAAATGGCTCAGGATATAAGGACACTTTTCAACAAGTCGTGAAGTTCAGTCTCTAACATGTAACATAGAAGGAAATGAACAACTACAGCAAGCAATCCTACACACACACACACACACACACACACACACACACACACACACACACCAATATAACAAATTAAAGGTATATATTTAACATGAATGTTTTCTGATTAGCCTGGTGTTATTTATTATGAATTTTATATATTTTGGGGTATACTAAACTTTATTATATTAGTCCATTTATTCTAAATGTGTCTTCAACGTCAATTAAAAATAAAAAGATTAGGGTTGGTATTATGGCTCAAAGGGTAAAGGCATGTGCCAGCAATTCTAACAATCTAAAATAGATCTCTGGGTCTTCCCTGTGAAGGAGATTTAAAGTCCACAATCTGTCTTCTTCACACTCACATACAATGTGACATGAGGATGCTAATAACTACACATATATAACCTAAATGTTAAATGAAAATAATCAACAATTTAAAATCTATTCTTTCTATTTGAGTATGTATATATGCACACAGTTTTTAGAGGGTATTGGGGGAGATGATGACATGTTACATTTTTGTGAAGTATTCACTTTACTCAATTACAAAATTATTAGACTATTATTATTAGTTCAGAAATGTTAGTACCTTAATAACCAGGAACTGTTATGAAATAGCTATAACAAACACTGATCTATATAATGAGGAAAGCAAAGTGACTACCTATGGTATGGTAGCAACATTAGTAAAGACGACTACTGTGAAATTTAGGGAAGGAAGTGTTGAGCATAAAAATCATCTTCTGCTTTCAAAAATGATAGAAATAATTTTATATTTTTGTCAGCATATGTATAGCTTTTTCATATTTTAGTTCAATCTATGCTAGAAGTAAATTTGATTCAAATGTATTATATAATATACTTCAGGATAAGTCAAAATATTTTTACTATTTATATAATTTAGTTATTAATAGATAAGTTTTAAACAATACGGACAATAGTTAATGCTATTGGATACCATCCAAAACTTAATGGAATCATCCTCTTGTTTTATTCACAGAACATGGAGAAATCTACTGTCTAGCTTTCCATAGTACTGCAATTTGCTATATATGCTACAAGAGAACAAAAGTAATCATTAACTCTCTGCAGTCTCTAACTCTGTGATTTACTATGATAAAGGGGCCTAGCAAAACATTCCCTCCTGGACAACAGTGCTATGAACACCATGGGAGTAAACAAATTCTTTTATAGTTAAGTAACTTAGCTCAAGATAAAATTCTTATGTGGTGGACAGTGAGGAGGATAGAAAAACAAAAGTGCCACACCACCCTCAGTATATTCAGACAGAACAGAAAAGTAAAAATATGAACTCAAAAGAGTCATTAGACCATGCATAAGATCTCTGGAAACTCAAGACGAATTCCAACATGTGAGAGGTTTTCTTTAAGAGTTTAGTCCCCTGGTAATTGCACCATACTTCAATAGGAAGCCAAATATCCTCGAATACATGGACAGCATAAATTTACCTTGATGGATTTACAAAACAATAAGAAAACACAAAGTTGGCTGGATATGGGTAGGATTATGTCTGGGAAAAGTTGGGAAAGGAAGTAACTTTTATCTAAACACATTGTACAAAATCTCAAAGAACTAATAAAAATAATGTAAGATAAGTTAAAATAAAATATTTGTAAAATGTTCAACTCTTTGTAAGTAAATAAACAAAATAGTTATACATGCACTTGGAATTATTATCTCTACTTATGAGAGGGGAAAAATGAAATGTGTTTAATCTATCAACTTGGAGTGGCAATAAACCTCTTTAGACTGGGGCATGGAAACAAACTTCAGTAAAGCAGGGAAAGCATATATCATGTAAGGATGGCAGGATATGAAAAAAACATAGATATTATAATTTAGTGAACCCAGATCACTCCTAGTTTTCTCATTTTTCTTTGTGCTTTTGGTTCACAATATTTTAACTCTCCGAAATTTCCTTCCATGACTTCTCTTCTTTTAATTCAGTAACACCATAACTCACATGCACAAGTTCACTTAAATTGTTCTCCATTTTCTGTGTCCTTTTCTTACTAGCAAGGAAGGGATGGTCATTTTGTTTTCGAGTAATTTTTTGTTGTATTTCCATGATAGTATGCACTGAAGAAATGGAAAAATTTTCATATGATGCAGGTTTCAGTTTTAGTCTCGTTGGCTTTGATATTTCTAAATAATCAGCTTGGAAATAAGATAAACAATTATTTCATTAAACCCTTGGTTGTGAATAATAGTCCATAAATGTGATGGGAAAAACTTTCCAATACCTGTTTGTTAAGTGTGTTTAATATTTAAGAAGGAAACATATTTAATATCCAAGTTTTAAAATTCTATTACCTATCCTTGTACTTGTTACATTTGTGCTTTAAGTCTGATCTTATTTACTTTGCAGAAATAGTGTAAGCAATACATTTGGAGCTATATAATCCTTTGTGGCATTCTCTATTTTTCTTAGCTGTACAGCATTAGTTTACTGTTCTGTTGTTAAGATATGGTGAGAACACTTATTTGTTATAGTTATCATCCAATAAATAAAGCAACAATTTTAAGACTAAGCTTGTGCACTAAATAAATAGATTTTTTTAATAATTTATTGACTTTTAGTTGTGTCTAAGCATCTTAAATTTCATACCTTAGAATTTTGGGAGAGAGTATTCAGAATTAGTAGAAAGAACTGTGTGGTTGTTGATACTACCAAAAAGCTATAAAGGCAAAAATTTGTCTTGTCTTAGGAGAATGGGAGAGAGAGAGAGAAAAATATCTTCAGTTTTCTAGTAACAAGATCTATTTTTAAGCCTAGAAGACATTTTTAGCTCTTTCCCTAAGTATAGGTAATAAATTGTCTAATTGTTACAGAGTTCTTTTAATAAACACTTTTCATAAAGACATAGTAAAAAACCCTGATCTGGGCTACAAATTTTTATGAAAAGTTAAGAAAGTTAAAACATTCAATATATGACTATTTTTGATAATGGAAACCAAAAGAATTAAAGCAATAGGATTACTTTCAAGTTTAGATCAAACACAATGAGTACTATAAAACTCTATTATCAAATGAAATCTCGAAGTATGCTAACAAACATGTTCATGAAAAGCCTAGTTTACTTCATCTGAAAACAGAAAATGAAAGAATTACTGTACCATATGAGAACAGGTGTAAGGGGAGTAATTAACATAGACTGTGCATATTAGTAATGCACTGCAAAACAGGGAGTTTTCTGTAGCAAGTTTTATAGCTCTGAACACAAAGTGACAAGGCAAAAAATGACCATTTGTGCATCATTAGCATTGGAAACACAGTTCATTAGAAATATGCAAATTAGTTATCAGCAGATTAAGATATGGGCATTTACTTAGAATAAATTTTTAAGTGCTTGCTTATACAGTTTTTGGCATTAGCTCAACTATGATCATAGCAGCATTATTTGTAATAGCAGGAACCTGGAAACCACCTAGATGCCCCTCCACTGGAGAATGGATTAACATGCTGTGGTACATCTACACAACCGAGTACTATTCAGCAGTAAGAAAAATTATATCCTCAAATTTGCAGGCAAATGGATGGATTTGGAGAATAGCCTTCTGAGCGCAGTATCATAAACCCAAGCTGCAAACTACAACCACTGAAAAGCTTGTGGTCTGTCATCTCTTATGCCTCTGACTAGCTGAGATTCAGCTACTTTTTTTGACTCTTTTAAAATAAAAAAAAAAATTGCATGAGAAATATATTCTGTAGAGTGACATCTTAGTAAGTGATTAGTCTACATAAAAATGAGTACAAATTAGGGAAACCAATGTAATAGTTGCAAAATATCCAGTGAGAGAGACAAATTTCATTCCATTGAAAAATCAAACAAATTTTAAATATAGTACAATCACAACCACTGGTCAAATTTAAAGAAACAGTATTAATATGAACTCATAAATATCTTGAAAGTGGGAAATCAAGTGAGGTGAATTTAAAAAAAATTACACATAGCTTTTACAATCTTGTTCTGGTACTGTGGTTCGCTGGCCTCCAAGGCAAAAATCTCAAAACACCCTAAACTTGACTCTCACTGACTCAGCAATCTCTTTATTGCCTTGGGAGCCTCTCCTGCTTAACCATACTATATTACCTTGAAAACAAACTCTGTTGTTGAGCTCCAAACTGTGGCAGGAAAACATGCTGAACATTCTATCCCCTCTCTACTCCCCTGTACATGCACATCTGTCTCATGAACGTCCTATACTGATCTACTCCACACAGCTCACAGGATAATAAGGACTCCACACATTGTGGGTAACCATCTCCTGGTTTTCTTTACCCATGGAACCTACCCTGCAAAAGGCCTGAACTGCTTCTTTCAGTTTATGCCTCCAGAACTGCCGGTACTGTTAATGAGGCTTACAGGATTAGGGACTGAAATACTGCAACCCCACACATTTCCAACAGTAAACACCACAGGTTTAGAAATTTGCCACTATTCCCCTCCAAGATAAGTGAATGATTATAGACCAGGAAGCACCCCAGCAATCTCAGACTCTTTTCTATCTCCTCATATATATAAAAGAACCTCTAACCACATTAGGCACCTTCTTCTAATCTGTTCCTAATGGCCATCATGGTAAGATATACTAAAAACCATGCCCTGCATTTAGTTACCTTACAAGCATCCACTGTTAGTTTCTAATACAAATATTTCACAATTCTACATTAGAGATATGGCTCAGCAAATAAAAGCATGGGCTCCCCTTGAGGATTACCTGAGCTCAAATCACATTGCTCATGCTGGTGGCTGGCAAAACCTATAACTGTAAAGGCTTTGTTTCACAAAAGAAGCATTTAGTGCCTGACGGTGGGGACCAGGTCTGCGAATATACCTGATAGCCAATAGATTCAAAAGTTGCCAACAAAGTTTAGCCAGCAGATTCAGGTTTTCAGTTTGTGTTAGAAAGTTCTGCAAATAGCTACTGTACCCTCTACCTCTTTGCCCAATTCAGGGATGCGAAGACATGCAACACCCCACTTACGTAGGCTTTTCTTTAAAACTCCCCTCAACTCAGGGCTCCAGCTGATAAGCCTCCTCTGCTATGTCAGAACAAATGGTATCAATCCAGGTTTGTTTGCAACCTGTTCATAACAATAAAAACACTAGTGCATTTGCATTGATTCCAGCTACCTGGTGGTCTTTGGACATTCCTCGACATGGGTAAAAAATAACTATATATAGCCCCAGGAAATCAGACACTGTTTTCTGGACCTATGGACACCTGTAAGCAAGTACTAATACCACAGAAAAAACATCCACAAATACAAATAATTTATATAATAAAAGCATATATTTTAAAAAACAAATCAGCGAGGTGATCTAGATTAGAAAACAGTGTTTCCATTTGAAGGTAATAGGATTCTTTGTTATTTTTATAATTTTAATGATATATTTTATTTATTAATGCTATTTATTTTACATCTTGACTGTAGTTTTACCTTCCTCCTCTCTTCCCATTCCCTCCTTCCACCAACTCCTATCAACTTTTCCTCTATCTCAGTTCTGAAAAGGGTAGGTAAAAAGGAAGCATGGAACATCAACATGAGGAAGGACCACGTTCCTTCTTTTGCATCAAGATTGGGTCAGTCAATCTAGCAAGAAGAATAGGTTCCCAACAGTCATTTAAAAGTGCTGATTCCTTGTCAAAGATCAGGTGTTCATAGCTTTTTGGGTTAACGTCTGGATCCTCAATTCTATTCCATTGGTCCACAAGTCTGTTTTTATGCCAGTACCAGGCTGCTTTTATTACTGTAGCTCTATAGTATAGCTTGAAGTCAGGGATGGTGATACCTCCTGAGCTTCTTTTGTGGAGTAAAATTGTTTTGGCAATCCTGGCTTTCCTGTTATTCCAAATGAAATTGAGTATTGTTCTTTCAAGGTCCAAAAAATATTGTGTCAGGATTTTGATGGGCAGTGCATTGAATCTGTAGATTGCCTTTGGTAGAATTGCCATTTTTACTATGTTGATCCTACCAATCCAGGAACATGGGAGAGCTTTCCATTTTCTG